>JASDQU011377857.1:0-10069 GCA_032191745.1 Picea mariana | reverse complement strand
ACTGCATGGGCCAACTTCTCATTCTGGGTATCTGTATGTTCAGTATATATTATTATTTATGGTTGACTTCTTCTCTTGGAGGCTAATAACCTAATATAAAGTATCTTCTTGAGTTGACAAGTCTTCTAGGTTTATTAGCCAACTCATTAAGGTTTCTTCTTGCTTCCTGGAGTATTCTATCCTCATCAAGTTTACACGTGGAGGTAAATACCTCCCATAGCTACCATAATATCAACACAAACATGCCCATGGATAATAATAATATATTTGCATGATACCAATAGGATGGGAAAGGAGTATTTATATTAATAATTAATCAACAGAAGTGTCAACATTACAGACTTTCATGTCGGCATGGTTTGAAACCAGGAAACCAAGTTCCTTCCAACTGGGCCTCCACCACTTCAATCCTCCACCAAAGGAAAGCTCAAAGGAGAGAGACAATGAGGTTCTCTCAACAATAGGGAAAGATATTGGGGGTTGAACACTATGTTCATACTTGAGGGACAAAGGGATGTAGACTCAATATGAAGTAATATCTCCAGAGTAAATTTTCTCTCAAAGTTAAATGCTTTCTCCTTTTTTCCATAACTCAAAATTGTTCTCTTATAGCCTTCAAAATGAAACTGAAGGGATGAGTCAGAACGTTTCTAGTATATGGAAGGCCAAGGATTAGAGATCTCTCATTGTGACATGGAAACCCAACTCCATTTTTTTATTTTTTGGCACAAATACTGATGTACGTGGTTTGTAGTGGAGTAGCCTACGTATACGCTTGTTGTATAGCTGATAGGGCATGTATATGTGGAAAAATGTGTATTTTTATCTTTGGATTCATCAAACAGGGATGATAAGTTTGCATAGGGGAATGGAAAAAGGCCCTCTGTGCAAGATAGCAATGGTGAGGCAAATCTTTCTATAACAAATGTTTGTGTGATTAATTGTGAGTAGCTTACTTAAGTTTTCTGTCCTTCAATGATTAATTCCTATAGTGGATCCACACTTAAATGAAATAAAATAAACAAGCAAACATAAATGAAATTTGCAATAGAAACTAACACCTTAGGAAAAATTCCAATGCAGAAAGGCCATATCTCACAAGTTAGACCTCTAATATGTCTATTGGTGATTGAAATTACAAGTTTGCAATAAGAAGCCAAATGAAATGAAATACTAAAACAAAACTATGTGATCATTAATTTATTTCAAAAATCTATTCTAAAATGAAAAGAATAAATTCTATCCTATAAAATGGCAACAAAAGTATTCATCAATAACAAAAACAAGAGAAGAATTTGGTGTAGAAATAAGTGCAGACTGGTATAGAACAATCCAAAAACAAAATTGATTAAGAACGAAAATAAATCTATAAGCAATCAAAAATTAAACTTTAGAAATATCAAGAAAATGTAAAATCACACATTCTAAACTCGAGATCTCTCCTCAACTAAGTACATAAAACATAATGAAGAAGTTTGGAGAAGAATGAGCTAAAATGCAAAAATATAAAAACAAATGAAATGCAAGTGTCAATTATGTATTAAAGAGGATTCAATGTAAAACAATTTAAAAATGAACATTCTTTGGAAGTCAAATCTTCAATATAAAACTTAACAAAGAATGTTTAAAAGGAGTGATGTATGCATAGAACATGAGGGATTGAATATAAATAAAGAAAGTGAAATGGAACTTTGTGTTGATAGTCGTTTGGATTGTAAGACTTTGGCGTATTCAACCACACCGAGGAGTGAAGGTGTAGTGAAAGGAAATGGATGATTCCTCTATACAATGAAATGTTATGTGACAATGTATCAATTATGAGTGCAGAAAATGAAGGAAGAATGTGCACACTGTCTTTTTCGTTCCTCATAAATAATACATGCAGAATTAATTATGTGTTTTTGTGTGTTTTTCTTTTAAAGAATTAATTTGAATACTCAATTGAATACTAATGCTCTGTTGAACAGGTTTTGACATAGTTAAAAAAAATGAAATGAAGGTTTTGGAACGAGGTTTGAAAGAGACACTTTGATAAGTAAAGTGAGGTAAATAAGAGAGTGATTAATGGAAATGAATGGGTTATTGAAATAGGTGTGATAGTGGATAAGAGGGATGAAATTAAAGCAAGTCGCCGAGTAGAAGTTCACTGATCAAATGAGCGTTAAATACAGAGACAAAGGATTGCATAAAACATTTGGATTGAAAGAATATAAAAAGGAATGCAATCTAAATTGAATTCAGTATGATGATGCCTTGAGTGGGAGAGTATTAATTTGAGTTTTATGATGAAAACTAATTGCAAAATAAAACCAGATTGCATAATAGAAGCACACAGTGTATGGAAATTAAATCAATCAAATTCATAAAATATTTAATAAAATAAATAACAGTAGGGACATACCTGGATCAAGGGGCCCTATCTAACCTAGGCATGCTCCTGAAAGACTAGTTCATATCCTAAGGATGCAGAATGTCTTCAACAACCAATAATTTTCATTTTATAAAAAATATTAGTTCCTTGATTACAGGGCAATAGCTCCACACTTTCTCATATAATATCAAACCTCATATACAATAACAATGAAGATCATGATGATAAAAACAAATGCCTCCTTCTTGTAGCCTTATGAGGATTATTTATACATGAAATCCATGGAGGAATGGATGAAACCGAATCCCTAAACTCTGAAATCAATTTTTACATTTTTAGGACAAATCTTCAAAAATCTGGGTTTTACTGCAATTTCAGCAGATTTGAGTTAGGGATCCACCTATAGCTTCCAACCTAATTCGAATTTTGAAAAACTTCCCTCATGTTACTCAATTTTTCATATTTTAAACAAAACCCATATCTTATAATTTTTGGATCTGATTCCATATGCACGAAAATTGAGGCACATGTTGGTAGTTTCAATTTTTTTACTAATTTTGGCAGAATCATTCCCCCTGAGTTGGAGGCCCACACGTGCGATCTGGGTGAATTCTGACACATGTGTCTGCATGTAAACATCGTTCTGGACAAAACCCATGTCCCCTAGTTTCCTCTAGAAGCATGCCAAATTTTTGACTATAATCCAGCATTGGACGATTGTTGATGTTGGTACCAGATAACCTGGAGAATTCTGGTACCTGATGGTTTCTAGAAAATTCTAGTACTAGATGTGTTGAATTACGAGGACCGGATGATATGGAGTGTGAGTACCGGATGAAATGGAGTGTGGGTACCGGATGATATGGAGTGTGAGTACCGGATGACTATGCAGGTACCAGATGATTGTAGAACCTTCTGGTACCGGATGACTATAGAAACTCTTAGTACTGGATGACTTGGAGTGTGAGTATCGGATTATATGGAGTGTGAGTATCGGATGACTGTGCAAGTACCAAATGATATGCAGTGTGAGTACCAAATGACTATGTGGGTACCAGATGACTGTAGAACCTTCTGGTACCAGATGACTTGGAGTGTGAGTACTGAATGATATGGAGTGTGAGTACTGGATGACCTCCAGTGCATGTACCAGATGATTTCTAGTGCGGGAACATATTGTTTGGACACAAAAACATAGAATTAAACCATCATCAACAAAACTATTGTATAACCATCCTTTTAATCACTAAAAATATGGAAAATTATGCATTAACCACATATGATGAATAACACGAGATAATGGAGGTTTATGGTGTAATTAGGGATGTATTATGGATGAAATGCAGGGAGAAGGTGTAATGATGAGTGTATTTGTATGACGAAAAATATGACAAAACTGGAGCCCAACACATCTATTTATGGAGAAATGGATAAAGGAAAAACAACTCTGATTTATTTATCACAAAACAAATCTAATATAAATGCAACATTAATAGGAGAGAAATCTTATTCGCATACTCCACCATTTTTATTAACATTTGAAATTTATAACATGAATGCTCACAATTTCTTAGTGGATTCATGGGCATCATTCAATGTGATGCCATATTCTATTTGTAGAAAACTTAATGTTGAACCAAAAAAGACCACTACCCAAATTGTCCAATTAGACTAATCAAATGTCAAGGTGTTATGTGAGTTAAAATATTTTTCGATTAGATTATCTTCTAATCCCAAAGTTCACCAAATTATAGACATTCTGGTTGTAGACATCCCAAAATATTACAGTTTKTTGCTTAGTAGAGACTAGTTTGAAAAGTTGAATGGTTATTTTTTGACACATTGGTCACATTTATGGTTTCCTTACAATGGCCAAGTAAATAAAATTAAAGTGGAATGTGAAAGGAATATGAAACACATTGTGATATATTTAAATGATTATAATGAGCCTGCAATGTTCTCACTGTCTACTCTTGGTAACTATTGTTTAGATTCATTTTTTGGTAATTTTATTTTTGAATGGTCATTTTTTGTAGATTTATATCAACAATATGAGCTTCTCCATACTACTCAGGTTGGTGTAATTAATTGTATAGATTTGGTTTCTAACAATGGAAATTTAGATGTAAATACAAATTTATGGTTTTTATATTTTGATGGCTCTAAATCAAGTGAGGGTGTCGGTGTAGGATGCATCCTCAAGGACCCAAAAGGTAATCAAAATATGGTAGCTTGCAAATTGGATTTCTAGTGTGCCAACAACATCGCTGAGTATGAGGCATTGATTCAAGGTCTCAAAGAATCCATCAATTTAAATGTGAAGAAATTAAAGGTTATCAGTGATTCCAAAATTGTAGTCAAACAAGTGAGGAATTTAATACACTGCAATTCAAATTAGTTGATAAATTAGCAACATGAGGTATGGAATACAATTCTTAATTTTGATGCATTTGGTATAATTTGTGTACCTCGATCTCATAATTCATATGTTGACTTTCTTGTTAATGTAGCATTAAAGTTAATTCCTTTTGTTGATTTCTTGTCTAAAAAATTCTCCATTGAATTAATTTTTAGGCCCTCAGTCCTTGGTAATATTACAAATTAGAGAGTCTTTGATGATGATAGTCAAATTTTAGAATTCCTCACAGAAGGGGATATGTTTAAATGTTTTGTGATTAATGAGCAGAAAAATGATTTTGATATAAATGAATCATCTCTAGAGTGATAAACTATAATTGAAAATGCCATTCCAAAGTTAGTGGTTCATTTGGATTTTTTTATGATATTTAAGATAAATTTAAAGGAGTGAAAAATTGCAAAATGAATAGTTCATCCATGCAATATGAGGTAATAAATATGGGCATTGATGAAAATCCTCAAAATATCAATCTAGGAACTAGATGTACACTTGCAAAAAGAGTTGCTTTCACTTGATTTTTCAAGGAGTATAAAGACATGTCACTTTGACATATAGCTATCTGAAAACCTATGAAATGAAAATTGTTCAACATGTGATACCATTGAAAAAGGATGCAATACTAGTCCAACAAAAAATGAGAAAAATGCACCCAATATTGGAGAATAAAATTAGAAAAGAGTTGAATAAATTATAGGAAGCAAATATTATTTTTCCTGTTTGACACTCTGAATGGGTTTTGAGCATGGTTCTTTTTAGAAATAAGAACAAATAAATTTTGATTTGCATCATTTTTTATAAACTTAATAGAGCTTTAGACAAAGAAAATTACCTATCCCACCTGTGGAACACATTTTACAATGTGTCTTAGGCTCAGAGATGTTATCATTGTTTGATGGGTTTTCCGATTATAATTAGGTCCTAGTGTCACAACTAGACCACCTAAATGTTGAATCATGTTTTCATTGATGCCAAAGGATGATTGATTGATTGAGGATTGATGTCAAGGAATTGATTGATGCCAAAGGATGATTAATTGATGTCAAAGGTCAAAATTTTGATGTCAAATGATTGATGTTGATTGATGTCAAATGAACAATCTCTTGTCATAGTATATTGATGAAGTATGTATTGTCATTGATGTGAATGGATTGATGTCAAGTGAAATCATAGTCATATGATGTCATGCATCGATGCAATATGGATCAATGAGTTTTCATTGATAAATGTTGCATAGATAAAGATGGATTAATGAGTTTCCATTGATAGATGATAGATGAAGATGGATCAATGAGTTATCATTGTTATATGGAACCAAGTTGGATTGATGTAAATATGACTCATTATTGTATTATCATGGTTGGTAAGGAGTACAAATGGATGAACTCCAAAGTGGTCCCCTTACAGTGAAATCCCTCACGGGAAGACGCTTTGCGGTTGAGTTATCCTAGAAGTATGGTTAGAGAACCCATGCTTAATTGTGGAATAATGAGATGAATATCAACAAATCTGTCAGTAAAACTATCTTAGTTGGATAGTTCTTCTCATGCCATTTCTGGTGGTGTGTGGAACACCACATAACTCCTCACGATTTGAGATTTATAGCCTTACGAAGTTGGAGGACCCTCATATGATGGCTTGAAGCCCCAAAAGGTCAAAGAAGTCAAAATGATTACAAAGAAGATATTATTTAAATAAAGTGAAGTGGTTATTTAAATAATAAAGTAAAGTGACAAAGTCAAGAAGGATTATTTAAATAATCAAATAAATGGAGAACTTTCTATTTATGGAAAGTAGTTATGAGAAGGTTAACCCTAAAATAAGGAAAAAGGGTTAAGTGGTCAAGTGACTATTGGATACATGGACAAGTGGAAAATTGGAAAATGTTGAACATAAGTGATTATGTGGACAAAGTTTCTATGTGGCCAAAGTGACCTAGAATATGCTTCTAAGGAAGCTACTTGTAGAGTATAAATAAAAGGCAAGAGTCTCTTGTGAAATGAATCTCTTGAACATGTATTGAAGATCTATTCTGAGAGAGAGAGATTCTGTAGGATCTCATGGATGCATCAAAATTTCTGTAAGTCTGAGATCTTGACAGCAAAAGTTTCAGAAGTTCAGAAACCCTAGTTTCTGAAGGAGTACATGAGTAGAAATTGGCCAGAGAGTGTACATACGCGGGTTGCAGTGAGACAAAGCATGTACATATAGGGGATGAAGGAGGATAGAGCACGTACAGTGAAGAAGTCATGAAGACTTGGATGTGAGCTGATGATCAGGTTCTTGAAGGTTGAAGCAAGTTCCAGATCTGCACTCCATGGGCTCAGATCTGTCATAGAAACTCTGGTATCGTTACATAGTTATCTTGATGGATACTCTTGCATATTGTATGATGAATTCTTAAGGCATTTTTGGTGTGGTTGTAGTGATTTGATTTGTATTGGTTGATGAAATGAGCAACACTCTTATGGTTTAGTACTGATATGATTTCCTTAGTATACTAGTTGCTTATATATGATTGAATAACATTCATATTGTATGTTTGAGGAGCATGAGTAAGTTGTTGGAAAGCTTGGATGTGTTGTGATTGGTTATGGTTCAGATTGGATAGTGAAAGACATAAGTGATTGTGATTGAAGGCTATAGAGGATCTGAGTTTGTCTTGAAGAGAAAAACCCTAAGTAACTCAAAATTGATATGAAGGTTGTAGTATAGATATGCCACGTACAAACATGAGTTGTACTACTAGTAGGGTGCGTACATATGCCTGTTGCACTACTGACAGGTTGCATACATATTGACAGATTGGTATCTGTTGAGGATTGATTCCTATTCTCAGTTGGTGATGAGTTGTGTAAGTTGAGTCTTTCATTATAGAGTTGGTGTTCTTGTAGATTTGTACTCTATTCAATTGTTGTTGATAAACCAAGTATTGTAGTTCGTAATAAAAAGAAAATTGTACATACATCTTGTGTTCTTTGCGTCCCTTTTGGTGATGACTTATTGATGAAATATGTTGCTGATACATGTTCACATTTAACTGGTTATAAATGACAACAATAAGTAATGAGTAAATTGTGATTGCTAACTAAGGAGTTTTGTGAAGGGGAAGTTTTACAAAAGAGTCCCACACTCATTCACACCCCTCTCTAAGTGTGGTTAGTGTGTCTAACACTAAAGACTACATTCATAAAGAAATGGGGCACCTACACCTATCATAAAATCCCATTTGTTCTGATCAACATGGGTACTAAATTTCAAAGGCCAATGGATATCGCATTCAAAGGTTTGATTAATAAATCAATGGTTTTGTATTTATATGATTTTATGTATTTTCAAAGAATAGAAAAGATCATTTACATCATATCAAACAGATTTTTTATCGTTGTGAAAGGTACGAGATTTCATTAAATCCAAAAAAGACTATTTTCACTATAAATGAAGGTAAAATTTTGAGTTTCATTGTTTCTAAATTTGGTCTCATGATAGAACTAGAAAGAACAAAAACCATTTCACAAATTTGGTTCCCACACAATAAAAAATCAATGCAATCATTTTTATGGAAAATTAATTTTATGAGAAGATTTGTTCCTAGCCTCACAGAAATAGTAAGGCCATTACAAGACATGATTAAAAAGAATTCCATGTTTAACTGAGACATTAAAGAATAAGAATCATTTAGTTATATTAAACAAGACATATCACAAGCATCTACATTGATGAGTCCTGATTCTAGTAAAGAATCTACATTGTTATTGCCTCATCATTTGTCGTGGTATTGACTCAAAAGAATCTAGATGACAATGAAGTTTCAATTCCATTCATGAGTTCATGATTGTAGGGAGTTGGAATTAAATATCCTGAAGTAAACAAAATTAATTTTTTTTCTTTGAAGAATCAAATCATTTTAGACTTTATCTACTCAAGTCTCACACTAAAGTAATTGTTCCACATCTTTCTATATGATATTTACTTGTCTAGAAAGAGTTAGGAGATAGGAGAGTGAACCAGATGACAATACTCCAAGAGTATGATTTGGAAATCAAACCCGCAAAGATTTTGAGGACAAGGACTTTGTAGGTTGGAAAAATAGTCCAACGGATCACAAATAGATGAAGAAACATGTTGGGAAAATGAGGTTGAATTGAGTATTAAAGAAATATATCATGTGCCTGTTTCAAGAGACTCTTGGTACAATGAGATAAAAAATTATTTAACTCATCGTATTTCTCTACAATATTTATATCCTAAGAATAAAATATCTTTAAGATCAAAATCTGCTCAATATCAGTTGATTGATGGATTGTTGTTCCACAAAAACTATGATGGTGTTTCTTAAATATGCTTAGAGAATGAATACAATGAAAAAGTATTGGCTGAACTACATGATGGTCCAGTAGGAGGAAACTTTGGTATTGTTATCACTACTCATAAATTTTTGGGTGTTTTCTATTAATGGCCAAGACTATTTAAATATGCTCACTCTTATTCAAGAAAATGCAAAATATGTCATACATCTACTGAAAGAGAGAAAAATCCAACATTTCCATTGCAACCTATCACGATAGATATTCCATTCAAACAATGGGGACTAGACATAATTGGAAAAATTACACCAAATTCATCTCGACTCCATTAGTATATCCTCATTGCAATAGATTACTTCATGAAGTGGACAAAAGCTATCCATGTTAAAACTGTCAATGAAAATCAAGCAATTTCTTTCCTGGAACAAAACATTATTACACAGTTTGGAATTCCTAGCCCCTTAGGATTTGATAATTCTTCTTAATTCTCATCCTTAAAGTTGATTGAGTTTGTTTTTGAAAATTGAATTAAAATGAAATAATCTATTAACTATTACCCATAAGGTAACGATTTAGTAGAATCTACAAGCAAAAATTTAATCATACCAAGGAGATGGGTCCAAAGGGGAAATATTCATTGGTATTAATTCAACCCACATTTGTTAAGAACCAAATCCTTGCATACAAAAACTCCACAAATATTCATATAAAAATATAGAAAACCACCACTTTATTATATCAAAACCCTTGGGGTAGAGAAATACCATACAATGGACCCTATTATGGAAGGGATCCTCTCATGTTCACTTGCCTCTTCGAGGGGGCTTCCTCCTATTGAACTTCAACTCCAAATACAATACTTCTCTTCATGTCCCATTACATTGCTTGAACCCCTTTATATAGTGTTTCCATCACCTAAGAACATTCTAGAGGAGGAATCTTCTAGAAGTAGAACTTTCTAAGAAGTCCTTTTAC
>JASDQU011377854.1:24193-42154 GCA_032191745.1 Picea mariana | reverse complement strand
TCATTTGATTAAAGCACTACTGTTAAGATCTGACTTATTTTCTGGACTCTATTCTCTGCTGCTAATATATGCCTTAGATCTATCTTTCTATATATGTACCTGATCTAAGTTGGTTTAGCATTAAAATTAAAAAGGTGTCTACTTTCTGCATTTTACCCTAAAATCTAACAAGAGGAACTGAAAGTTGTGATGAAGAACAATGTATGGAAGACGTATGAATGAAAGTATTGCGAGATCCAGAACTAGAAGTTCTCCCAGATGGAGGGAGAAGACTATGATGATTGTTTGTTCCAAGTAAACCAGATATACCTCTACATGAGCCATTATATCGTCCACAATATCCATGGGATGGCGTTTACATCAAATGAATGCAAAGAGTATTCTCCAGAATAATTGAACAAAGAGCGTATGAAGAGCAACCTCAAGGATTTGAGGTATACTAGAAAGAGACCCTTGTATGCAGACGAAAGAAGACAACTTGGTAGAGAACCTCCAATGCACAACAGAAGCGTGGTGAAAACTTTCTATATTATATCAGAATGGTTACTCAGAACTCCAGAATGATGGATTGCCAATCCATGACAAAGATCTCATGATGACAGAGGAAGTGCCACATGGATATGTTCTAGTTTGAGCCTTGCCACGATGTTATGAGCTAGCAAAAAACAAAGGAGCTGAATTCAACTATGATATACTACAATGATCAGAGCTACATGAAGCCTTTAGAGAAAACCGATGTTCCAGAAAGACCGAATGTATATTGAGATCAAGCATTACATTCTCCGCGATGAAGTCCAGAAAAGAGAAAGTAGTTCTCCAATATATATCTCCACAGATGAGCAGATAAGTAGACATTTTGGTAAAGCCTCTGACCAAGATGAAAGAGTTTGCGTACTCAAGCTGGAGCTCGTGGAGACGACTTCCCTATTGGAGAAGGAAGAAATGACTCCCAGGTTGGGAGGGAGCATTGATGTGTTATGGATTTATGGACAATCATTTTTCAAGTTCAAAAGATGGTCCAGGATGAGCAATTCCTTTCTAGTTCGGAATGTGGTTTGAGTTTTCTGACGGATAGGCATTTTCCAGTTCGGAAAATGGTCCAGATCGAATGGTCATTTTTGTAATGAAAATGGTTTGATGGATTGCTGATGTACCATAGACAACGATTTGCCATTGTGGTTAACATGGGGAATGGTCTAGGACAGTCTCTCTTCTTGACAGTCACTCTTAGTAGTGGTCAAGAAGACTAGTCCGCCTCACCGAACAATCATTCTTTCGAAGCTCACAATTGTGAGCAGTTTCGAAGAATGGTCCATTTTGGAGGTTGGTGCAGGACAGTCATTTCCTTAGGAAATGGTCCGGACAGTCATTCCCTAGGGCAGATTCATTCTCTCCAGGTTGCACTTTGTTTAGTGCTGGAGGAATGGCCCAGATAGGCGAATGGTCTAGATTCAACAATCAAGGACAAGCATTCCCTAGGGCAGACTCATTCTCTCTAGGTTGCACTTTGTTTAGTGTCGGAGGAATGGCCCACGGTGGGGAATGGTCCAGGCTCAGAAATCATGACAGTACATTCATTTACAAGCTTTACAAAAAAGAATGATATATCACAATTACAATCTAACTAAGTATGTTGAATGTGTGCAGGAAAAAGAAGACTTGAACATTCACCACATCATCATTCACACTAGATCATTAACATATCACTTCATCAACAAGACTATCAAGATTAAGCACAATTACTATGAAGGAAAGAAGACAATCTACACTCTTTACTATCAAACCCCCAAAATATTATTAGATGTGGTCAAGGGATTAAATAGTTAGGCTTTTCTTAAGGATTTTAAGTTTATTTGGCTTTCACCAAAGCCTCCTCCTCCTGTTGCCAAATAACTGCCGGGTGCTCAAGATAGTAAGGCAACGAGGCCTACCTTAGCTTCCACGGTCAACCATGACAGTAAGAGTACTTCCCGGAGAGGACACCCACCTGGAGCGCCACGGGACAGCCCCCTGCCACTACCCTCCGTTGTTTTTCTCAAACCCATTTTAGATGGTGGAGATGGTGGTCTAAGGTACCCTAAAATAGTCTATTAAGTATATATAATAGTTAGGTAGACTTTTAGGTGATTACAAGAGTGTTTTGAGAGTTTTAAGGTACTTAAAAAGTGCAAAATAATGAGATGGCCGAAACTTAAAGTGCTCAAAAATGTGTTGTTTAAAGCTTAAACCATAAAGTGAATCAACACATAAGAAAGAAAGAGATACAAGGCTTAAAGAGAGAGATACATTTAGATCATATGCACATCACATTACTTGATTAGATACCATGAATCAATGGCAAGAACAACTTGCCTTATGAGATGAGAAGAAAGAAAATTTAATGTGTTTGCTAAGTTACACCATTTAAGAAAACTTTAAGCCCAAGACGTGGCTATTAAGAGATGTTAAACCATAAACACAACAACCACTTATTAATTAAGCGTCATAAGAGATATTAAACATATGATTGAGATATGTGCTTAAAAGAAAGATTAAGAGCTTAAATGAGAAATAGATAGTGAACTAAGCAAGAACAAGATAGAAATTATGTGTGTTGCCCAATAAGCTTAAGATGTGAGATCTAATCTAAAGCATAAACATTTAAACCATTAAAGCAACTTAGATCAACCACATAGCATGATGAAAATAAGGATTAACACTTTCCCTTACCTCTTTGGGGGTTTCTCACACAACTAGGTAGGTTCTTAATTAGTTATTGTATCTTGGCTTATTAGGGTGTTCTTTCTTAGATCTTATTATGAAAATAACTTAGCAAGAGATATGAGATAGCAAGAGAATGAACAACAAACTAAAAGTGAGTTAGATCTACAAGCAAGCAATCACTACCCACGTGGGGTTGAGAAGGTGCCCACACCATCTAAACCACACGACCAAGCTAGGAAAAACTCAACAAAAGGAAAAAACAAGCTAGATCTACCCACGTCCTAGTCTACCCAAGGATTGAAGAAGAGGGGAGGCCGTACCACTTCCCCTCTTACACTTCAAGCAAAATCTAACAAGCAAACAAAGCAAAAAGTGCACTTTCTAAGCTAGAAAATGAGAGAAAGGTGAGAGATAGCTACCAAGTCCCCCAAGGGGTTGTTGAGTGTTGTGTGTGTCTCTTTGGAGCAGCCAATAGCCTCCTATCAGATCTGATATACCTGTTAAAACAACAAGGTCTTCTTGCTAGGATGGCTACACACAACAAGCAAACGTTAAGGAAACCCTTGCCCTATTGAAGTAAGAACTTTCCACAAGACAAAATATAGATTCAAGATTATTTTTGACCTATCTAAACCAAGATATGCTAGCTGAAAATGAGATGGATGTACAGCAATAAAGAGCAAGGTAATAAATCTAGATCTTTGGAGTGTGAGAAGCTACAAGTGACCCTTCAATCCTAAAGGAGTTCCCAACGGAGCTTTGAAAGTGAACCTGCAATACTCTTCCAAACTCAAGCATACAAGAGACAAAATGTTGATGCAATGATAATAAACGACACTTCAATTTACACCACACATCAAGATTTATAGACTAATAAGCATACGCATTACTAAGCCTACTTAGATAACACTTTACCTAAGATCTAGTGTTGCATGAAAAGAGAAAGAACATGAAACAATGTTACCTCCATTACATAAGAATGACAAGCATACGCATTACCCTTCTTGTTGTCCTCCAAAGCTTCTTGAATATTATTACCAAAAGAAATAGATCTTGGAGAGGAATACTCCAAAACCTAAGAGCTAGAGAGAGAGAGAGAGTTGGAAATCAAGTAGCATAACAATAGCTCAAGACATGGTGAGTTGGGAGAGAGAAAAGGGATCTATTTATACTTGGAGAGGCAAGCCTACCCACCGATCTAAGCCAAGTGTCCACCACCAAGCAATAGAGTAGATCTCTAGGCTAGGGCATACTTCCTAGGGTTTGCACAATAGATCTAGGGTGTAGAAAAATAGAAAAATAAATTAGATAGATCCAAGGGCATGTAGGAAGTGTGGGATTTGTGCCAAGGCAAGTGAAAAGACTCAAATAATTTTTTATTAATTATTTGTTGAGTTTCAAGGTATGGGATGGTGCACCACTCTTGGAGGGCGCACCTCTTGGGATGAGGAGAAGAGATGAGAGGCTAAGAAATAGGTGTGAAGTGTTGGGATTACACAAGGGTGAGGGAAAGGCATGGGATCCGTGCCTAAGATAGATGAAGAGTCACATTTTAAATAAAAAACGTAACTTTCATTGGAGAGACAAAAAGGAGGGCATACATTTCTTGGAGAGTGCTCCCCTTGGTCAAAAATTAACTCAAACTTAAGTATGGGCGAGGTGGAGTGATAAGGATCACTTCTAGAAATTAAAAGAAGGTTAAATGAAGTGAAAACTAAGGAGAGGGGGCCACACCAAAGTCACAATTTAATTAAAAAGTGAAAAACGTCAATCCCCCTAGGGGGTTGCAACTTTTGAGTGTGGGGGTTAGAAAAGGGGTTAGAAAGGGTTGAAAATGGTTGGGAGGATAAGGTTATGCTTAGGGGGTCTCTCTCTAACCATCATTTCAACATTTCACATCATCTAATTCATTATTACAATTTTTACATTTTGCCATGTTTAGACTTTAGCAATTAAAATTGCTGTTATAGACTGACTGACACTCTAGGTGGACTAACCCATGGCTAAAGTTGTCCGACCGAGTTGAAACTTGGTCCAAGGATGTAGGAGGTGCTATTCCATTTCTTTTGAGCACAAATACCCCTATCAAAAGTCCAAGGATCCGATTTTTACAATATTTGCTCAAAAAATAAATAATTAATTAAATAATTAAACCTCCAAACTTAGGGAAATTTAATTAAAAATTAATTAATTAAAAAAAACTAACCTAGACTCGACGGAATTCCGCGAAACTTTCTATGATGTCTTGCATGGTCATTTACAATGAATTCCCTATATAGTTAACCAAAACATAAGCCCACTGCAACGTCGTTCACCACTTCAAGATAGCGAAAATTTCAGTCCAATACTTCTCACAATGGGAGAGTTATGTTTTAAAATGAGATCTTATGATCTCTATTTATACAAAATGTCACCAAAATAGTTTGTCCACATAATTTTAGGATGAACCACAAAACTAGGGTTCATCAACCCTAATCTTGCTCCTTTACACAAATAATATTAAACAATTCACTTAAAATTTACTTTTACACAAAACGAAACCCTAACTTAAGGTGACATCACCCCTTTAGGGAATGTTTTGACACTAGGAGCAAGTCAATGGTGTTGGAGGAGTGTAGTTAGGCTTCCCAAAGCCACATGTCAATCATCCCAGTCATTTCTTCATGGTTAAAGCCTCATTCTCCTCAAAACGTCATTGTGTCAATGAATGATAACCTCACCAGCAAACCCTAGCCCTCTTAGGTGACATCATGCCTCCAAAGGTGACATTTTGCCTCTCCTAGGCAAAACGTTTGGCATGTGAGGGCTAAGTTATGTCGTTCACAATGTCTTCTAGGCCTCCGAAGGTATGTCTCTCTCATTCGGTATGCGGGCCCCTGGCATCCACCTGTGGGCTTCAAGTACCATGGAAGCCCAAGCTAGGCTTGTTCATCCAAAACTGTCCACCAACTAGGTCCTGCAAAGACAAATAAGCATGCCCTCCAAGGATGTCAAGTCAAAATATCATGATAAGCAAATCAAGTCAATAAATGAGCCAACCAAGCATGTGCATCAAAGATTACCTTGTCAAACAATTAAGTGCTCAAAGACATTATGCGACTTGCCAAGCTTAGATATGGGAGGGTTGACAAGGTGTCCAAGGTCAAGGATTATTTCCAAGAGATCCTTCTCTAAGCCATGTAAAGTGGATGAAGCGGTTAAGGATCAAGACTCAATGGGCATGGGGTTCATGACATACAAGGAGTTGTAGTGTCTCATTCATGTGTGCCTTTGTAGAGGGTGTGTGGCACCTTCGTTTGCAGATGTAATTTTTTCCAAGCCCATCTTTTTGCCATTATTTGTTTCTTTCATGTTTTAAGGATGAGTTGAAGGCCACTATCTTGGCGTGGTGTCCAGATAATGACAGTGTCACTCACAAATGCTTTTGCAGAAATGAGAAGGTTGGCTTGTGATGAGACTCCCTTTCTCTTATCTGTGCAACTGAGAGCCACTACCCTAGTTTGGTGGCGAGATGATAGTAGTGTCATACCGCTAGATATCCATGATCATGATAGGTCGGCTTGTGATGAGACCTCCTATCCTCCAACTAACCCCCTAAGCATTCTTTTACTCTTGTGGGTCTTGTTATCGCACAATCTATACTTGCCCAAAGCCTAAAGGCAAGTAGGCTGAGATTGGCGTAACACGAGGGTAATCCTGTCATTGTCACCCTAACATGATACCCTTTTTTATTTAGGAGGAGGATGACTCTACTCCAAGGGAGACGTCCCTAGACCTAGTGGGTTGATGAAGGGAAAGAAATGAGAAGTAAACCACCCCTCTCTCTAGGTCACTCAAGTCAAGTTTAAGTCTTGAAGGATGAAACAAAAGGATAGTGTACCTGCCCCTTACCAATACAACAACAAATGTTAGGGCAACAACAAATGATAATGAATGCTTCAACAAGACTTCGAGTTTATAAAAAGACTGTTGCCAATCAATGTATGAAGTAAATGACAAATAAGTGGCAGCAATAATTAATGATGACAGCTATTGTAACTTCCAGAAAATGCACTTGAGTAGACAATATAGCAAGGTATTTCAGGCCTCAAAATGATAACACTTTGTCTCATGCAAGATCTAGGTATACATCAATCAGTAGAGGGCTGTTTCAGCCAAATGAACAGTAGCAAATTAACAGTAGCGGCAGTAGCAATAAAACCTTCAGAAAAAAGTACTTTAAAAGGCACTTTAATGCACACTAAATTCAAATTTGATTGTAGTTTTCCTTGTACAATTTTCTGGGTTAGTTTTAGATATTTAATAGGTTGATATAAGCTGCAAATGATAGCTGTAGCAGTGATTATGGCAGCAGCAGTGTGGCTGTAGTGTTTCTAAGCTAGATTAGTGTTAGTGTTAGTTAGTAAGAGCTTCAAGGAAGAGATTTTGAAAGTTTTTTTGATCTCATTCATCCACAAGAGCATAGAAATCAGTGCCTTTAGGGGCTTATGGAGTCAAAAACAGCAACAATATCACTTGGGAAATAAAGCAATGATAATACTTGTCTAAGGAAAGAGGTAGATGTAAGAGTGTTGAGATTTGGGTACCTTGGAAAGTGCCCCCCTTGTGGTTTTGAGTCTCTAACCACAAGAGAGAAGTACATTGGGACTATGTGCCTTGTACTTTATGTCTAATTCAATTTTGACTTCACTTAAGTCAAAAATTGAATTTTTGTCACTTAAGGCAAAAGTGATTAATTAATCACTAAGTGGGTGAATTAATAGACATAAAGTGTACTTAGGGAACTTAACCCAAAGTGGGTTTGTGAGTAAAATTATTGTGGGATGATCTCAACCTTTGATTAGAGATGGGATGGAGAGATCTCAACCATCCATCTCTTCGGTTTCCTTATGGAGGTATATGAGGGGCGCATAGGGCCTAATGAGGCTCATTCACTCTTTTGTTTGCTTGGAGAGCTAGAGGAGAGCAATGGAGATGGGAATGGAAGCAAAGGATGAGGGAAGCAAGGGCGCCTGCTTCCATGGAGGGCTCTAGGAGGCTTTGGCTCTCATTTATTTGTGGTGTTCATACTTGTTTGGAGGAGGGCGCACACCTAGTGAGCATGTCTTATCCTTGGCCGATTTCTGTTTGGATTGTTTCCTAGAAGAGGTAGCACACAAGAGTAGATTTGTGTGCAAGGGTTTCTTCTACAAAGCAATAAGAGCAAGGGTGCAAGGCTAGAGTGGGATAGAGAAACAAGTGAGGAGGGCGCACCATGCTTGGGCGCATTCATCTTCTTGGACCTGTATAGAAGCTTGAGAGGAGTTGTCATTGTATCAGGTTCATTTGTTTTGTTGTACTTGTTGTATCTCATACTTCTTACATCACTTGTATAGATGTACATTCCAAACTGGTTTTCCCCGGGGGGTTTTATCCAGAGTCGTGTTGACCAAAAACACTTGTGTCCTAATTTCATGCATGCTAGAGTTTAGAACATCATTATAATAGTTGCAAAGATCTAGAGGTGTGTTATATATTTTGAGGTATGCATGTGCTAACCTATGGGCTATTAAAACTACATGCAAGGGCACCTTAAATGCACATATAACCGTAACAATGAAGCAGCAAAGTTCCTGAACTGTTTGCTGTTATAAAACAACAACACAGAGCAGTTTGACAGTTGAAACTTAGAGCCAATCTCAGTTCAAAGACAGACCTAGTTGGCAGCCTCATAGGACCTCGGATTTTCTTCATGGTATTAGAGCCTTGGTGGCTAAGTCTTGCTGATTTTGGACAACATCTTGTGGACAGTTTCTTGACAGCTAGTGGGCAGATTTCTTGACAGCTTGTTGATAATGATTTGTGGCAGCTTGTTGGCAGTGATTTGTAGGACAATTGTAGGACTATTGTTGGATCTAGTTTTCAGCCTCTTTTCACACCTATTTGTATAGTAGTGAGGCTGAGTTGGACATCCTCTTTTCACACCTATATTGCTAGGAGTGAGGCTGATTTTCACAACCTCTTTTGACACCTGTTTTGTCAAGAGTGAGGTTGTAGTTTGACTGCCTCTTTTCACACCTGTGTTGACAGAAGTGAGGCAATGCTCTTTTGCAGTTGTAGCATCAGTGTGAGTTCAGTGGTTATATATGTCAGTATCCTAGATGCGGGCAGAGGATAGGCTAGCCGGAGCTAGAAATTGGTCCCCTTGGAAGACTAGGATCATTTTCGTCTTGGAGGATTTTGAACTATGGGATATAGTGCAAGCTCCCGTGGTGATTCCTCCTGCACCTGCTCCATTACTATTGTTGGATGCAGATTTCAGGAAGAAAAACACCAAGGCGAAACAAACTATTTGTGATGCAGTGAGGGATCACATTATACCCCACTTGACTGGTAAAGACTATGCATTTGAGATTTTGGCATCCTTGTGCAAGCTTTACCAGAGTCCCAACCAGAACCAAAAGATGGTTCAACAAGATAAACTTAGGAGCATTCAGATGCTCAAGACTGAGTCGATCACTTCATACCTTGGCAGATTCACTCAGATCAAAGATGAGTTAGCAACGGTCGGAGAGATTGTGGACCCGGACTTTATGGTGAGGACAACTCTAAACAACTTTTCCAAACCTAGGGGTTCATTTGTGCAAGGCATTATTTTTCGGGAGGTCATGCCTACTTGGGTGAGACTTTGGGATGATTTCAGACAGGAGGAGTTGAGATGCAGCTCAGGGTCTTCAAGACAACAACGAATATCTGAGGGTGATGAGGATCTTGCTCTTTGGACAAAGGGCAAGAAGGTCGACAAGGGTGCACGACAGGGTCCCAAGATGGGGGCCAAGCCACAGGGAGAGAGTGGCAGTGGGAAGAAGAGGGATATGAGCAAAGTGAAGTGCTTTGCTTGTAAGAGGATGGGGCACTATGCTGGACAGTGGCCCAACAGGAAGAAGAAGTTGGGTGGCACAAAAGCTACAACGGATGAGGCAGAGTTTTAGGCACAGTTTGAGAGGGAGTGTGCCTTCCTCATTTGCTGCACTTCAGTTGAGACGACACCTAACATTTGTTACATAGACAATAAGGCTTCGAGCCACATGACTAGTGTTAGAGAGCATTTTACTGACCTTAGAGATACAGAGGTCAGGATGGAGATTGATCTTGGTGATGACACCATTGTCAGAGTTGCTGGACGTGGAACAATTACTTTTTTGAGGGAGAGTATGCCACCTCTTTCGTTTAGGGATGTTCTCTACGTCCCTAGGTTGAAGAAGAATTTGATATCAGTTTCCACCCTCCAGGATAGGGGTCTTGAGGTGTCCTTCAGAGGGACAGAGGTCCTCATACACCCTAAGGGGTCCCATCTCACCTTAGGGCAAGTGACTGGAGGGAGGGATGGGAAACTATACAGATTGCTTTTTCAGCCCCTACATGCTTTGGTGTCGAGTAGCGACGACAACAGTCAATTGTGTGAGTTGTGGCATCGAAGGATGGCACACCTTCATCATGGGGCTCGTGGAGGACTGAGAGAGGTTCTGACATGAGTGCCACAGTTCAGTTCAGAGGATCAGGGTGTGTGCAGAGGGTGTGCGCTTGGTAAGTTTACCAAGGCTTCTTTTTCCAGCAGTGACAACAAGTCAACTGGGGTATTGGATTTAGTACACACAGATGTGTGTGGGCCCATGTCTCGGGCGTCCTTGAGTGGTTGTGAGTACTATCTCACATTCATAGATCATCACTCTAGGAAGACCTGGATCTATTTCCTGAAGGCCAAGAGTGAGGCCTTCAAGAGGTTCCAAGAGTTCAAATCTCTTGTGGAGAACCAGACAGGAAAGAGGATCAAGGTCTTGCGGTCAAACAATGAAGGTGAGTATTCCTCCAGGGAGTTTGTAGACTTCTGTACCCGTGCAAGGATCAAAAGACAGATGACTGTGCCTTACAACCCCCAACAGAATGGGGTTGCTGAGAGGAAGAAGAGGGCGCTTATAGGTGCAGCGAGATTTATGTTGCATGTTCAGAATTTGCCTCTATACCTTTGGGTTGAGGCGAGTGTTGTTGCAGTTTATCCGCATAACATGAGTCCCCACAGGATAGTTGGGAAGAAGACTCCTGAGGAGGCCTTCATTGTTAGGAGGCCCGATGTTGAGCACATCAAAATTTTTGGTTTCTTGACTTATTCTCATGTCCCCTCAGAGAGGAGGACAAAGCTAGACCCAACAACCTAGCAGGGGATTCTAGTTGGGTACTCAGAGGTCTCAAAGGCCTACCGGATTTACATTCCATCACAATGGAGAGTGGTGGTGAGCAGAGATGTTAGATTTGAGGAGGGTAGAGCTTTCTGGAGGTCTCTTGAGTCGAGAGTCAGTGTTGAGGATGATTCAAAGACACATATTGATGTTTTAGAGGGAGCACAACCTCAGGTGTCTGGTACACCGGTTTCAGGGGTGACAGGGTCACCTTACACAACTTTAGGTTCACAGTAGTAGGGGGTTCAAGCAGAGGGTGCAGAGGCTTCAGGATCTCAGAGTGTTGGGATTAGATCCGAGGAAGAGACACTTGGGTGAGGAGATCTTACTTCTTCCTTGGTTACTTCAGGGAAGAGGAAACCGAGATGGTTTCAAGAGACCCTAAAGGAGGCCAAGGAGAATGTAGGAGAGCCCAAGAGACAGTTCATAGAGAGAAAAGCACCTTGGGTCCTACTTGGCGATGGTGACGAGCATCACAGATGCAGAGCCACAGACATTTGCGCAGGAAATTGACCAACAGGTTTGGTGAGAGGCCATGCTGGAGGAGTCTGACTGCATTATTCGCAATGATGTTTGGGAGGTGGTTCTCAGGCCAGAGGGGAAGTCAGTTGTGACTTCGAGATGGTTGTACAAGGTCAAGTATGCTGCAGATGGTATCATAGAGGAACACAAGGCCAGGTTTGTGGCGTGTGGATTCTCTCAGGTAGAGGGAGTTGATTATGATGAGACATTCACACCAATTGCGAGATACACCTCCATTAGGAGTATTATTTCCATAGCGGCAGAGATGGGTTGGAGGATACATCAAATGGATGTAAAGACCACATTTCTCAATGGATTTATTGAGGAGGAGTTGTACATTGAGCAACCATAGGGGTTCGAGGTGAGTGAGAGAGAGTCTCACGTGTGCCTTCTGAGAAAGGCACTGTATGGTCTAAAGCAAGCTCCCAGAGCTTGGTATTCACGCATTGACACATATTTTCTTCAGATGGGATTTGAGACGAGCGATGTTGATCCTAACCTCTATTACATCATTAGAGGTGAGGACACACTCATTCTCATTTCATGTGTGGATGACTTGTTCATCACGGGAGAAGAGCATCTCATAGCCGAGTGCAAGCGGGGACTTGCATCAAAGTTTGAGATGAGTGACATCGGTTTGATGCACTATTTTCTGGGCATGGAGGTATGGTAGGAGGAGGGTCACATCTTCCTGGGATAGGGGAAGTATGTTGCAGACATTTTGAGCCGGTTTTTGATGGAGGACTGCAGGCCTATGTCGACTCCCATGGTCACCAACTGGAAGAAGCTTAGTGCTTCATATTCCCAGTTGGTGGATGCTCCAATATCTAGACAGTTGATCGGATCGTTGATGTATCTGGTCAACACTCGACTAGATATTTGTTTTGCCGTGAACACTCTCAGCTAGTACATGGTAGAGTCGAGGAGTGTTCACTGGATTGGGGAAAAACATGTTTTGAGGTACATTGCAGGGTCAGTCGATTATGGCCTGGACTATGTTAGAGGGGATGGAGTCAGTTTGGTTGGCTACAGAGACTCAGACTGGGCAGGATGTGCTATTGACAGGAAGAGCACCTCAGGGTGTTGTTTTGGGTTGGGGTCAGGACTTGTTTATTGGTATAGCCAGAAACATAAGCTAGTTGCTTTGAGTTCAGCCGAGGCAGAGTATATGGCGGCCAATCAGGCTAGTTGCGAGGCCATTTGGCTTCGTAAGATGTTGGCAGGATTATTTGGTTAGGAGTTTCCTCCGACTGTCATTCACTGCGATAATCAGAGTTGTATCAAACTCTCTGAGAATCCAGTTTTCCATGACAGGTCAAAGCATATAGAGATCGGATACCACTTCATTAGAGATTGGGTTTAGCGAGGGGCAGTACAGTTGCAGTATATTTCAACTGACGAGTAGGTTGCAGATATTCTTACCAAGGCCTTGCCAAGGGGCAAGTGTGTCTACTTCAGAGACAAGATGGGATTTTAGTGAGAAACACTTTCCTCGATAAGAGGGAGTGTTGAGATTTGGGTATCCTAGGAAGTGGTCCCCTTGTGGTTTTGAGTTTCTAACCACAAGAGGGAAGTGCATTGGGACTATGTGCCTTGTACTTTATGTCTAATTCAATTTTGACTTCACTTAAGTTAAAAATTGAATTTTTGTCACTTCAGGCAAAAGTGACTAATTAATCACTAAGTGGGTGAATTAATAGACATAAAGTGTACTTAGGGAACTTAACCCAAAGTGGATTTGTGAGTGAGATTATTGTGGGATGATCTCAACCTTTGATTAGAGATTGGATGGAGAGATCTCAACCATCCATCTCTTAGGTTTCCTTATGGAGGTATATGAGGGGTGCATAGGGCCTAAGGAGGCTCATTCACTCTTTTGTTTGCTTGGAGAGCTAGAGGAGAGCAATGGAGATGGGAATGGAAGCAAAGGATGAGGGCAACAAGGGCGCCTCCTTCCATGGCGGGCTCTAGGAGGCTTTGGCTCTCATTTATTTGTGGTGTTCATACTTGCTTGGAGGAGGGCGCACTATAGGAGGAGGGCACTCACCTAGTTGGCATGTCTTATCCTTGGCAGATTGCTGTTTGTATTGTTTCCTAGAAGAGGTAGCACACAAGAGCAGATTTGTGTGCAAGGGTTTCTTCTACAGAGCAATAAGGAGCAAGGGCACAAGGCTAGAGTGGGATAGAGCAACAAGTGAGGAGGGCACACCATGCTTGGGCACATTCATCTTCTTGGACCTGTATAGCATCTCGAGAGGAGCTGCCATTGTATCAAGTTCATTTGTTTTGTTGTACTTGTTGTATCTCATACTTCTTACATCACTTATATAGACTTACATTCCAAACTGGTTTTCCCCGGGGGGGTTTTATCTAGGGTCGTGTTGACCAAAAACACTTGTATCTTAATTTCATGCATGCTAGAGTTTAGAACAACATTATAATAGTTGTAAATATCTAGAGGTGTGTTATATATTTTGAGATATGCATGTGCTAACCTATGGGCTACTAAAACTACATGCAAGTGCACTTTAAATGCACATATAACCATAACAATGAAGCAGAAAAGTTCTTGAACTGTTTGCTGTTGTAAAATAACAACAAAGAGCAGTTTGACAGTTCAAATTTAGAGCCAATCTCAGGTCAAAGACAAACCTAGTTGGCAGCCTTATAGGACCTCAGATTTTCTTCATTGTTGGCACTTCAAGGCCTCAAGCATCTAAGTCTTTAAGAGAGGTTTTGCTAGAGAATAGGCACTTCTAGGCCTTAGTGTACCTTCCTTAGCCTTTTAAAAAATAATTGGTAATTAGAGTGAAGTTACTAGAGAGCTAGCACTTTAGGGCTCTAGTAATTACTTCCAAAACAATGTATAATTGGCAAATTCAAGCTAGTAGAAAAGTTATAGCGAAAAAGAAGCACTTTAGTTTCTTCCCTAGGGTTTAAACAAACAATTTCATAATCTTTGACATGAAACAAACAAATTTTACCACAAACACTCATTACATTAATAAAATGCAGATTTTCTATTTCACCAAGAATAATCAAGTCAAACCCTAGTTGAAGACCATTCCACCATGAAAAATGCCAAGATACACCACCATAAAGCTTCCCCAAGAGATGCACACTAGTTATTTCAGCCAATAACGCTTAAAGAGGGCGAAAATTTCGGTCCACCACTTGTGTGTGATGAGTTATCATAAAATGAAGGTCACTTTATGTTTATTTATACCAAAATTTGACCTTTAATTATTTTAGGTCGAAATATCAAGGCCGACTTGGCCAGTTTTTAACAAAAATTTAATTTTGACACAATTTAAATAAATTTACGTCTAAAATACCCTTCAAGGGTGACGACATGCCCCTTTAGGTTGATGTTGGGCCTCAAGTGTGGAACGCTGGGTAAGGGAGATGAAAACTGGGCCTCCAAAGGCCTAAAATCTGTCCCACATGTGCCAATAGCCTCATGGATGTCTCCAAGGTGACAACCCCAGCTAAGAGGTGGCGTCAGGGCTGAAGAGGTGACTTCCAAGGCCTCCTAAGGCCAATGTTCAGGTGGGAGGAGCATGACACCCTTGGTCTAGGTCTTCCATAGTGCCTCCAAAGGCAATGTCCTTCCTTCCTCTGGTGCAAGTGTTCAGTCTCTTCTTACCCCTTGGTTGGGGCTTCAACGTCCATCTATGGGCGTTGAGCCCTCATGAAGGTCAGAGCTAATCATTCCCTGATGTGTACCTGTCCATTGGGCAAGGTCCTGTAGAGACAACAAGTATGCCCTCCCGGGGTTCATAAGTCACAAGGATCATAACATGTAAATCACATCCGATAATTAAATTACCCGAACATGTGCATCAAACCCCCCTTAACCCCAAACAAATGCTCAAAGACGTTATGCGATTTGACAAGTTAGGTTTGGAGAGGGTCTCAGGCTGTCCTATTGGGCTAATCTCTCTTAAGTTTGGGGTGTTTCCCAAGTGGAGTCTAGTCCAACTCATGCAAGTGTATGAGGTGGCATGGGGTAAATATTTGGGCATGGGGTGAATGTGATAACAGGGAAATGTAGAGTCTTATTTGTGGGTGCCTTTGTGGAGGGTGAGCCGCAGCTTGTCATGGATGCAATCGTTTCCTAGCCCATTTATTGCCATTTATTATTAGCTTTGTTCCTTTTGATCTTTGCTTTTGTGCTACAAGGGAACAGTTGAGGGCCACTGTCCTGGCTTGGTGACCAGAGGTGACAACATTATCCACAAAACATTTCACGGAAATGAGAAGGCTGGCTCATAATGAGACCCCCTTTCTCTTGGCTATGCCACCAAGAATCACTACCTTGGCTTGGTGACTAGATAGGTGGTAATGTCATACTGCTACATGTCCATGGTCATAATAGGTCGGCTCGTGATGAGAGCTCCTATCCATCAACTAATGCCTTGGCGTTCATGAGACCTCCTAGCTTTCTTGAGGATCCCTGGGCGAAGCATCTCGAAGGTTTTCAAAATTTGGCTTTTTAACTCTCGCCAACTACTTTTACCCTCTGGGCCTTTAGCTCTTTCTTCCCACGAGGTAAAGTACAACCCTTCCTAGTGTAGCCAATCCCAATGCCCAAAAAGAAAGGGGAGATGGAAGGAATAAAGATGGAAAGTGGTAAGTATGGAGGGAACGAATGATGACTTTTCAAACATCCACCCAGTAGCAACCCATCCTAAAGGGAAATCAACTTACTAGGGCACTATGTCACCCTTTAAGATTTGAACGAGGCAAAGAGCATAATTTCCAAGAAAACATCATGAAATGAAGAAGGATTCAATACAACATGTTCAAGTGCTTAAAAAATCAGAGTGATACATACCATGATACCCGGACTCATTACCTCATGGAGCAGGACTCACTGCTACTTCAGGACCAGACTGGTGTGATGGACGCTGCTGCTGGCGATATGTGGACTACTCTTGAATAAAAGAGGGGCCCTTCGGGACTATGCTTAGGTCCTCCGACTTTCGGCACTCCATGTCTGGAACCCGTGGGCTTTGAGAGACGATCTCCTTAGTTATCCCTAGGCTAGGGGATAGCAAGTCCCCTTTTTCTTACAGATAAATGTTTCATTGCTTTCTTGGGGGATCCCTGGGCGAAGCATCTGGAAGGTTTATACATAGGATTTTATCTTTTACCCAACAACAATCCCTCTGGGCCTTCAGCCCCTTCTTCCCATAGAATGAGGGACAACCCCTTCTTGGGTCAATACACCCTAAAATCCAAGAGATAAGGAAATGGGGGGTTTAAGTGATGAAAAGTGGTAAGTATGGTCGACAATGGTACGATGGCTCTTCAAGGGAGTTCCTAGTAGTGAACCCATTTCCAAGAAAGACCACTTACTAGGGCAGAATGTCAACCACCAAGGTGAAACAGGGTAAAAGGCATAATGTCCAAGCATATGTCATGAAATCTAAAGCAATCTAAGATACAACATACTCAAATGCCTCAAATATTGAAATGACACTTACCATAATACTTGACTTGTACTTCATGGAGCAAGGCCCATTGCCTCTCGGATGCCAGCTGGTGTGGTGGATGCCATCTGAAAATCTATGACCTCTGTGGTGGTGAGAAGGGTCTCCATTTGTGCAAATGGATACTACTGGTCATGTAGTCTCTCGACACTCCATATCTGCAACTTGAGGGCCTCGAGACATAATCTCCTTAGTTATCCCACAAAATGGGGATAACACCCATCAGAGGTACTCAGGTGTGGGACCCATAGGAAGTCTAAAACCCCCTAATCTATGGAAAATGAAGACAAACTAAACTTTAGTTTGTTTCTAAACCTACCTAAAAATTAACCTATCATTCTTATTTTATTGCAAGATAATGAGTTATTTAAAAATAAACTCTCTCTCTCTCTCTCTCTATATATATATATGTATGTATGTATGTATTGTGTTCCTATTTCTGAAACCCACACACACACACACATATATACCATGTTCCTCTTTCTAAAACCCATACCTATTTCCAAGTTTCGTGCAACTTAGCACACGGACTTCTCAATGCTTTAATCATAACTGTGCATGTGGATCTTGTTGACCGCCCATTTAGCACTGGTGGTCAACTCATGTGCCATGAAGGGACGTATCGTCAGATGCAGTATTATTGAAGATCTTTGGTTCTACAAGTTTGTGTTTGGCCCAACACTTATTTTTGTACTTGGAATTTTCGCACCCCTGCATGGGTTAATAATGTAATAGGTCTGCATGAGTCATGTCTAGGTCAGTTACCTTGGCATCTGTTCACTGGGAGAGTTCCTTTCACCGAGGGTTTTTTATCCTCAGGTTATCATTGGGCCTTCCAGCCTTAATGATTTCCCTTAAGTTTTTCCCTCTCACTTTACATATGTCCTCCAAAGTGGTGAACGACGTTGCAGTGGGCTTATGTTTTGGTTAACTATATAGGGAATTCATTGTAAATGACCATGCAAGACATCTTAGAAAGTTTCGCGGAATTTCGTCGAGTCTAGGTTAGTTTTTTTTAATTAATT
>JASDQU011377854.1:0-15934 GCA_032191745.1 Picea mariana | reverse complement strand
CTAGGGTTTGCATATGCTTTTCTTCATGATATGTAAGTGTTTTTTCTGCAAAACTTCTTGATTGAATGGTTGTAGGTTAGTATTCTTGCATTTACTTATAAATTTGCTGATTTTAAAACCCTAGGTAGCAAGCACACAAGTAGGTCATTGCTACATGTCCCCTTGTTGAGAAATAATTTCCAGCCATTGAAGAAAGAAGATATAGCCTAGCCGTTGAAGTTATAGGTTGAAAAGAGGAGACGTCCTAGGCCTAGTTGACTACACCTAGGGTTTCACCTTCTAGGGTTTGAAGGCCTTGCCTTTGCAACACTTTCTCCCTTAAATCTGTACTTTGAGCTAGCCGTTTTGCCAAGATCATTTAAAGAAGGAGGAAGGAGCACGAGGCCTTGCTTTAGCAACACCGGAGTGAGCCTCCTTCCCCTAGGGTTTTGATTCTAGGGCCCTGCCTTTGCAGCACCATAGAACCCTACCCTCTAGTCTCTAGGTTTTAATCCTCCCGAGACTTTATGTCTTTACTTCTGACTCCATATACCCTAAGGCACTGGTTGGATCTCCAACGTTGAGTCTCTAGTGTACAAAACCATCTTTTAAACTTTCATTTCTGAAACCCTAACTAACCCTAACACTGCTAACCTAGGCTGACGTCATAGTTGACGCAACAAGCTTTTGACTTTTCTAAGCAATTGAATGATGACGTCAAGCATTTATTGAATAAATCATTGATTAAATATACTGTTGGCTTGGTCATTTGGATAGATATTGATGAATTGATGATCTTTCATAGGCTAAATAACAGAACATTGACTTTCATCTTGTATCTATTGCAATTACTTATTTAATGAAATCAGATAGTTAAAGAAGTACTAACCCTTTGAGTTATAGCCTGCAAATATATATGTATATTTTATTGTCATCGTCTTGTTCCGGGTAGGTGTTTTCAACAGGCCCTACACTTCTTTTTATTGGCTGATTAGCCAGACTATCTGATACTTTTGGTAACCTGCGAGGAGGGAAATCTTAACACTTGACCTTGTATCCTTTGCCTCTTCAAACCCCAGGTTACTGGGGACGTCTCCCCTGG
This sequence comes from Picea mariana, assembly GCA_032191745.1. Taxonomy (NCBI): domain Eukaryota; kingdom Viridiplantae; phylum Streptophyta; class Pinopsida; order Pinales; family Pinaceae; genus Picea; species Picea mariana. The sequence continues at coordinate 14,853 of JASDQU011377854.1, read as the reverse complement.
GCTAACCTCCCTAAATAGAAAGAACCTCCCCATCGAGGTGACATTGGGTGGGGAAGGTTCCTGTTACGCCAGTTTGTCCTCTATCCTATAGCCTGTGACCTAAAATACAAACTGCACGATAACAATCACCTAAAAGTCTACCTAAATATCATATATACTTAATAGACTATTTTAGGGTACCTTAGACCACCATCTCCACCATCTAAAACGGGTTTGAGGAAAACAACGGAGGGTAGTGGCAGGGGATTGTCCCGTGGTGCTCCAGGTGGGTGTCCTCTCCGGGAAGTACTCTTACTGTCAGGGTTGACCGTGGAAGCTAGGGTGGGCCTCGTTGCCTTACTATCTTGAGCACCCGACAGTTATTTGGCAACAGGAGGAGGAGGCTTTGGTGAAAGCCAATAAACTTAAAATCTTTAAGAGAAGCCTAACTATTAAACCCTTGGCCACATCTAATAATATTTGGGGGGTTTGATAGTTAAGAGTGTAGATTGTCTTCATTCCTTCATAGTAATTGTGCTTAATCTTAATAATCTTGTTGATGAAGTAATATGTTGATGATCTAGTGTAGATGATGATGTGGTGAATGCTCAAGTCTTCTTTATCCTGTACACATTAAACATACTTGGTTAGATTGTAATTGTGATATATCATTTTTTATTTGTAAATCTTGTAAATGCATGTACATGATATTCTTTATTGAGTTATTCTTTACTGTAAATATGTAACTTATAATTCTTTTGTAACTTGTAATTCTTTTGTAATTAACCACCTTGAAACATAGTTGACCCCTTACCCAATTTATAGGCACTAGTCTTAGTTGACCTAGGGAAAGGACTTGACTCTCATGCTAACCCTTGCATAATGCATGGTTGCCTTAGCATCTTAGGATTAGAATCCCCTCTAACCTTAACCAATTAAAATTAACTCCTAGAATCTAACTTAATTCATCTAGTAACTAAGGACTACCCCCTTTGGCTTCCCTAGGAGTAAGCCTAGACGGAAGAGGTTCTGGTCAAAGTGACAGCGTGGGCTGTGAACCTAGGCATTGTGCCTCCAAAGACACACTAAGTGAGCCGAACTCAACTCACGTCTGCAAGTGTGTATAAGGACGACAAGAGATCTGATTGGTAGAGGGAGAATATTTAGAACTAACTTTGCAATATTATTACAAGGGATGTAATTCGGAAACTGGCATTCATGGATTGTATGCACACATGGCATCTTTATAAGCTCTTTAAATCTATATGAATTCTAGGTAGTGTGATGACAAAAAATTGTTCACAAAATTGATATTGATTTTTTCGTAGTTGATTTTACAAGTTTACGTTGTTTTCAGAAGGTACTGTTATTTTCTGCTTCCAACATGATCTCTTTTCTCATAGTTTTGTGTCATTTCTAGATCATAGTATTTTTTTCATTCAGTTAACAATCATGCATTGAACTTTGCAGGACAGAGATGGTCAAGCGATATTGATAGCTATTAGGCCTATTATGAAAGGTGAACAGGTAAGGAATTGTTATTGTGGATAATTAACAGTGAATTTCAGTGAATCAAAAAGCTTCATTGATCTTTTCAACTTCTGAGCCTTTCAACAATTATGTATACCCATAATGAATATGCAAATGCTGTGCATCTGTATGTGTTGCATAGAGCAAGGCAAACTAGGTTGCTGAAATTGTATTGCATTCACAGCTGAACCTTTCAACTTCTTTATATTTTGTATTCACTTGCAAATACATACATTTCTTAAGTTTTAGAATCGAGCTTTTATTCAAATAGTATTCTTCCAGAAAGCATTGCAACAACAGATGTGATTTTGAATTAGTCCAGATTAAAATCCCAAGTTTCAGGCAAGTAGCACATCATGATACTGTTGGTTTAATTTTTGTGAATTCAATCTACTTGTGAATTTCAAAGTAATACATGGGTTGTATAAGGTTAAATATAACAGACCAGTACGTAGACCTCCATTTCACCAGAACTTGTTGAGTGTTAATATACATTCAGAAACAGATTTAGATTCATAGAAGATTATGTGCTCAAGGTTTGGGTCTGTGGGTCTAGGATTCGTGGGATTGGGAGGTAGAGCCTGTTACAGCATAAAACTGCATATCAAATTTGCAGCTTCTGAGAACAAAAGAACCAATCAAGGTACCACAGGGAGAAAAGTGAAGCTGAACGGATCTGATATGAGAAGCGAGAAAACAGATGAAATCCCAGCTAAGAGTTGTAGAGTTTGGGGCTGGATGAGGTTATTTAACTAACATACTTTCTTACTGTCAGGACAGTTAAGGACTAATGGAGCACAGGTCACAAAAGTCAAACCTGATTGAACTGTGAGGCAGATAGAGGCCATTATGGTGGAGTACCTGAGAACAGACACTAGATCATAGCTATTGGGAGCGAGAGCACAAAGTGGGAAGCAGGAGTGTGAATCGAAAATTCCCAGAAGACTCCAAGAGCAAAGTGTTTTTTATATATTATATATTTTTGTATATTTTGATGCATATATATTCAAAAAAATCACATGCAGAATGGTGAATTAGTCTCAGAAAATATGAAAACAAAGATCTTTGTGGTAGATTAATGATAATCATTAAAGCATCAAACATTTAGTACACAAATAACATCAAAGGAATGGCAGTTAGAACTTATAGCATTGTCATCAAATGATCAACCATAACATCAACCTTCAAGTTTCAAGTTTTAACAGATAACATTTGTCAGCAACAAACTGTAAGAGATAACATCAACCATGAAATGAAACAGGGCATGATGACCATAGAGTTGTAATATGCAATCAACAGTTCAAACTTTAAACTTTAAACTTCAACCATCATATAATGTTTACAAATAGGCCATGATAAAGACAAATAATTCAACGTTTTCAAATCGAGAGTCTAAACTGAAAAAGACAAATAATTATATGATCTACTAAGCTTTCTTAAGCCTCTTGCCACGAGCAATTTCCAATTTCTTCTCAGATGGTCTATATGTTGGACACGTACTCCTTGGGATTGCGTTATTGTAACATTATTGTAAATATGAAGACTCACCCATTAGGGAAGACCAAGAGTCATTGTTCTTTGTATTTATTGAGTTTCATGTTAATGAAAGAGATAAGTGTGGAGTTATGAATTCTTCCATACCTAACCTGACAGTGGTATCAGAGCATGTTAGATTTTGTAGCTCGTGAGGTGTCTCAGCTGTGCCTAAGTATCCTAGGCATGCTGATGGACACACCAAGGCCTGGATCAGCCTTATTATCTCAGCCTAAGTCTAACTTAGGCTTGCAGCTAAATTTTTGTGTGTAAGTGGAGTGTGGGGCCCAGGGAGAGAGGGTGCACCTCATGAAGGTGGCTGAGTGGATTGTGGGACCCTTTCCAAAGGGGGGTGCACCACTTAGTGGAGAGTGGGGTCCAGCCCAAAGGGGGCACCCCAATCTCAGCCATTGAGGCCCAAGGTTGGGCACACATCTCAAGGTAACTGGGGGCTTCTAAGGAGATAAAAGGAGGCTGAGGGTGAGAGGACACTCACTATTCTCATTTGTGAGGTTGAGCAAGTGAGAGCAAGAGGGAAGATGGCGAGTTTTGGGGTTTAGCTTGGAGCAGCCAGATGAGGTCAGATCAAGACGATTCTGGGCAGTCAAGGAGGCCAAACTCAAGTCCAAAATAGCAACATTCTACATATCGATTTCTGCGCGTTTTTTGCAGGTAGTAGCAGGCTAAATCTGAGCCAAATACTTCAGCCAGCCATGCCGTACACAGGCTGTACCAACCAGCTGTTTTGTAGGTTGTACAAGCTGTACTAAGGCCATACACTTGTTTTACTTGTTGGGCAGTGTTATCCCCCACTTTTAGGGATAGCTAGGAGATCATGTCTTGAGGCCCACAGGTCCTAGACATGGAGTACCAAGAGCCAGATCGACTTGAGCATGGCCCTAGAGGGCCCATCTTTTCTCCCTTTCAGCGCCTCCACTTTGTCAGCAGCAACAACATCCATCACCTTCGGCTTTGTCCTGTATCAGAGATGGTTTTTGCTCCATGAGGTAATGAGTCCGGGTATCATGGTATGTGTCACTCTGATCCTCAAAACCTTTGAATATGTGCATTTAATTTCTTTTGTTTCTAACAAATGCTTGGATCTTATACTTGTTCACTTGACCATGTCTGGGGAGAATGACGAGATGCCCTAGTAAGCCTGTGCCCATAGGTTTTGGTTTGCCACTGGGGGGATTTCTGAAAAGTCATCGTCCCCTCCTGTCGTATTACCACTTTTTCATCTTTCTTCCAGCTCATCCATCCCATTTCATTTGTCCGGGCATTGGGTTGGCCAATCATTTAAAGGTTGCACCTTGCCTTGTGAGAAGAAGGGGCTAAAGGCCCAGAAGATAAAAGCAAGATGACAAAAGATAAAAGCATAAAAATAAAACCTCGAGATGCTTTGCTCGGGGATCCTCGAGAAAGCAGTAAAAAGCTTCTCAGCAAGAAACAAGAGGGACCCAATAAAAATAATAAAACAGGACCTAGTCAGAGGATAGGGGGTCTCATCACGAGCCAGCCTACTAGGTCCATGGGTACTGAACTGTATGACACTACTAGCATCTGGTTACCATGCCAGGGTAGTGGCTCTTGGTTGCATGGCCAAGACAAAGGGGAGCTCATCATGAGCCAACCTTCTCATTTCCGTGAAAGTGCTTTTGGGTAACATTGCCACTACTGGTTACCACGCCAGGGTAGTGTCCCCTGATTAGCTTCTTGAAGAAAAAGCAATAAAGAATAAAGAATAAAAGGCATGAATGGGCTTGGAAACCTTTGTATCCAGGACAGGTGCAACTCACCTTTTACAAAGGCACCCACAGGTGAGCCCTGCATTTCCCTGCTTTCACTACACCCCTCGTCAGGATATCCCTTATCTACCTCACCCATTTACATGACTTGGATTTAATCTCTTCTGGAAACATCCCTTTTCCAGTGGACACTAGCCCAATAGGACGCCCTGTCACCTCCTCCAAACTTGTATTGCAGATTTGTATAATGTCTTTGTGCACTTGACTGGGGTAAAAGGGGTTTTATGCACATGTTTAATAATATTGATGATGAGATGTGATTGACATTGCTATGATCCCTGTGACTTATGAGCCCGTGGAGGGCGTAGCTGTTGATGTGTAGGATCATGCCCGATGGATAGGTACCACATTGGACAGTTACACATGGGGAGGTGATTAGTTCGAACCTCCATGGGGCTGAAGAGCCCACCAGATGGATGTTGAGACCCTAGCAAGGAGAAGAGACATGACATAGGGGTTTGCACTGGATAAGAGGAGGACGTTCCACAGAGGCACCTTGGAAGAGCCTTACCTAGTGGGTTGTGCCCTCTTCATTTGAACGTTGGCCTTGGAAGGCCCAAGACATCATCCAGGAGGCTCATGACATCATCCAACTTCATGGACGTTTTGGGAGACAATCATGGCAGTTTGGCACGTGTGGCAGGTTGGAGAAACCCAAGGAGGGCTAACGTTTTTCTCCAAGAGGCTACATTTGCCGTAAAAAGGGCTAACGTCACCCTAGAAGGGGCATGACATCTTGCTTATTGCTTGATTAGGGTTTCATTTATGACATTTAATGTAAAAAAATATTTTTTTGGTATTTTGGCCTTGTCGGCCTTTTAATGACCTAAATTTAATTAAGGTCATTGGTATGCTATATATTGGGGCTTTTCACTCTCAATGTTTCATCATCTTTCACTCACCACTTGGTGAGGTGTGAAATTTGCGACCCTCATTAGGGTTTTGGCTGAAATTCTGGTGCACTTCTTGAAAGAGGCTTCTTTTTGGTGATCTTTGGCATTTTTCTTAGTGGATGGTTTATAACTAGGGTTTGGCTTGATAAATACTTGGTGAATGTAAGTGAATTTCTGCAATCCTTCCCTTGAATGGTTATAGTGTTTTACTTGCATTTTGCTAATGAAATTGTTGGAATAAATCCTAGGAAATAAGCACATGTTGGTGTCCTTATTTTAATTGCTATTTACCTACTAGATTATGCCAAGGAGCCGTTTTTGGTGTTGAAGACATTGCTAGGGCCTTGCCATTGCCATACCCGACCTCTTGTCCTTCACCTTAGCCATTTTTACTTTGTCATTGAGCTAAAAAGGAGGAAAACGTTCTAGGGCCTAGGGTTACCTACACCTTAGTGGTCGTTTTCCCCTAGGGTTTGATGGTTGAAGCCTTGGCTTACCAACACTTCATCCATTAAATTTCTCTTGTCTTTAGCCCTACTATTATCATTTGTTCCTTCAATTCTTGCCGTGACTTTTGACTCCATTTGACCTATGAATGCACTTGTCTAAGACTTCTTACTTGAGTGTTTTGATCACAACCTACAAACATCCAAATCTTTGAGCAATTACTAACACCTTGTAACCCTAGTTTAGATTAACTTGCTAACCCTACTGTTGCTATTATTCTTTCAAGTTATAGTCATACTTTGCAGCACTGAAAGCTTCTAAAAGAAATTGAAAGGATTAATGCATACTTGCTTCTGATGAATGTGGTGTTATGATATTGATTATTAGACATTCTTGTTCATTTTGAAGCATTTATTGTGAGGTATCAGACAATGATTATTGCTATTATACATTTTTGCTTACTTCATCAATATACTAGTCAACTGCTTTTATTGAGAAAGTCTTCGATTATATGAAATACTAACCAGCAAGTGACCTTGCAAATATAGTTTTCATGTTGCTTTGTTTCGGGCAGGTAAATTTCTGGTTCTTATTATCTTTATTGGCTGTTTAGCTGGACTTTCTGATTGATGGTGACTTGTGAGAGGGAAATTTTTACTTGGCCTTAAACCTTTGCCTTCTCAAAACCCCAGGTCACCGGGGACGTCTCCCCTGGGCCTACCACCCTAAATAGAAAGAGACATCCTGTTGAGGTGACAGTGATAGGATAGTCTCGCGTTACATCAATTTGTCCCCTTTCACCTTTTCTATCTTCCAAATTACGAATTGCACGATAACATTTTGGCGCTGTTGCCGGGGAACACTGAGTCAAATTCTCCTCAAGATGACACTCTTCGGTAATCCTTGCCTCTAGAGTCTTTATCTTACAAGCTTACCTGGCGACTCTACTTAGGGTGTTTTCCCTTTTCCTTTGATAATTTCAAGTAAATTATCTGGCGACTCCACAAACTACAAAGAAGTACAATAATCCTCCTCAGTCCTTCAGAAGAAAGCCTCCCTGAAACTTTCCTGTAGTAAAATCACTTTTCCGAGGGAGTCTTCCTTTGAAAACCATGTCTAGCACGGCAACTCAGACCAATGCACCGAACCCAGGAAATAACCAAAGACAATGGTCATCCAATCTCTTCAAGTCGTTAGACATGTCAGCCATACCAGGCTACCCTAGGCAAATGCCACCCAAGTATGAGAAGTGGTTGCCTAAGTTTACCGGTACTGATGCATTCAGTGCCGAAGAGCATATGAGCAATTTTTGGGCGTTTTTTCAGCTTCACCTTGTTAGTGATGATGCTGAAGACCTAGTCATGAAATTGTTCTTCGCTACCCTCCTTGATGCTTCAAGGCGTTGGTATCTTAGTCTTCCCGATGGCATCATTAAAACCATGGACAAGCTAGAACAAGCCTTTCTCAAGAGATGGAGTATCAAAGAATACCCCAACATGCTTCTAACCAAGCTGAATTCCCTTTGGAAACATGAGAATGAGTCCATTTGAGAATTCCACACTAGGTTTGAAACCCTGTTGCAAAAGATTCCTGTGAGCCATCATCCAACTGACAATTACCTTGTCTACATCTACACCAAATCTTTCAGGGGTCAACTAGGGTATCTCCTCAGAGACAAGAACCCCCAAACAATCCAAGAAGCTCAAGAATTGGCTACCAAGATTGAAGGCAACCTCCATTCGTCTAAGATTGAGCCTTTCACAAATCCAAGGGGCAAGATGGACACTAAACCCAAGATAGTCCACAATACCGAGCCTACTTCCGACCTTTGCACCAGTATGGCAAAATTACAAGCAACCATGGATGGCATGATAAAAAATCAAGAGCTAATGATGAGTAGTGTTATCCCCGATTTCTAGGGATAACTAGGAGATCATGTCTCGAGGCCCATAGGTCCTATTTATTGTTTTATTTCAGTCATATTTATATACTATATTTGCGGGGTGGCAATACCACCCCACCTTGTTGCTAATGCTATTTTCGAGTATGAGCAGGTCTGCAAGTTATGCCAGAGATGCTGAGGTTCTCATGCGCTCTACGATGAGCACATGTCCCTGAGTTGGAGCCAGATGTTATCCCCGATTTCTAGGGATAACTAGGAGATCATGTCTCGAGGCCCATAGGTCCTAGACATGGAGTACCGAGAGCAGGATTGACCTGAGCATGGCCCTGGAGGGCCCATCTTCCTTCTCTTTCATCAGACTTGTCTTGTCAGTGGCAGCAGCATCCATCACCATCGGTCTGGTCCTGTGTCGGAGAAGGCTCTTGCTTCATGAGGTAATTGGTCCAGGTATCATGGTATGTGTCATTTTTGATCATTATAACCTTTGGATATATGCATCTTTTTCCTTTTATTTCTGACAACTGCTTGGATCTTACATTGACCCGCTTGACCGTGGTTGGGGGGATTGACAGAATGCCTTAGTAAGCCTGTATCCATAGGTTTTGGTTTGCCATTGGGGGGAATTATGAAGAGCCATCGTCCGCTCCCATCATATTATCATTTTCCATCTTATCTCCCGCTCATCAGCCCCATTCCCCTAGTCTAGACATTAGGATGATTTGTCTGTGGGGTTGCACCATTATCTTGTGGGAAGAAGGGGCTAAAGGCCCAGAAGGTAAAAGCAGTTGGTAAAAGATAAAAGCCAATAAAAATAAGACCTAGAGATGCTTCACCCAGGGATCCCCGAGAAGGCAATAAAAGGCCTCTCAGCAAGAAACAAGAGGGACCCAAGAAAAATAAACAAAACAAGACCTAATCATGAGGATGGGGTGTCTCATCACGAGCTAGCCTATTAGGTTCATGGGTACTTAGTAGTATGACATTGCCATCATCTCGTCACCACGCCAAGGCAGTGACCTTTGGTTGGATGGCCAAGGGAAAGGGGGTCTCATCACGAGCCAGCCTTATCATTTCTGTGAAGGTACTTGTGGGTAACACTGTCAGCTCTAGTCACCACGCCAAGGCAGTGTCCTCCGATTAGTCCTTGGATAAAAAGAATGAAAAGAACAAAATAAGATAAGAATAAAAGGCAAAAGGGCTTGGAAAAAACTTTCATCCATGACAGGCACAACTCACCTTCTACAAAGGCACCCACAAGTAAGACCATGTAGCCCTAACTCTCACTCTACCCTAATCCTAGACATCCCTTTACCACATCACATTGATTTACATGGCTTGGATGATACCCCTTGGAAACTTTCCTTTTCTTATGGATGCTAGCCCAATAGGGTGTTTTGTCCTGTTCTTCAGCTTTGTATTGTAGGCCTTTGTAATATTTTTGAGCTATTGGATGATCTATTAGGATTTTTATGCATATGTTTGATAACTTTAATGATGAAACATGATTAACATTGCTATGATCCTTGTGACTAATGAGCCCGTGGAGGGCGAAGTTTTTGATGTGCAGGACCATGCTCGACGGACAGGTACCAAGTGGACCGGTACACATGGGGAGATGATTAGTTCGGACCTCCATGGGGCTGAGGAGCCCATCAGATGGTTGCTGGGATCCCATTAGGGGCAGAGACAGGACAGTGATTGGTCGAGCCTTTGCACGAGAGAAGGAGAACTATTTCGTCCAGGACGCCTTGGCTGAGCTCAGCCCAGGGGGGTTGACCCACTGCAGGTGGAATGTGCCCCTTTTGATGCCCCAGGACATCATCTAGGAGCCATGACGTCACCTCCAGTGTATGGCATCTTGATAGAGCAGTTTGGCACGTGTGGTAGAGTTTGGAGGCCCAAGGAGGGCCAACATTTGTCACCTTGTGTTGCATTTTTCTCTAAAAGGGCCAACATCTCCCTCAGAGGGGCTTGACGTCCTGCTTATTGGTCATTTAGGTTTTCATTTAAACAGTTTAATGTAAAACAATATGATTTTTGGTTTGTAGCCTTATCGACTATTTTTGATGACCTAAAATTAATTAAAAGGTCATGATACTGTATATATTGAGGATGTTTTTCCCTCATTTGAACATAACACAACTCACACACACTTGTGAGGTCTGATTTTTGTGCCCTCCTAGGGTATTTTGTCTTTCTAAGTGAGGCACACTTGTTATTGGAAGGATTTTTTGGCATCTTTTGGCATTTCTCTCCAAGGAAGGTTTACAGCTAGGGTTTGCACATGCTTTCTTCATGATATGTAAGTGATTTTCTTGCAAAACTTCTGAATTGAATGGTTGTAGGTTTAATGTCTTGCATTTGCTTATTAAATTGCTGATTTGAAACCCTAGGTAACAAGCACACAAGTAGGTCCTTGTTTCATGTCCCCTTAGAGAGAAATATTTCAGCCATTGAAGAAGAAGGATTGAGCCTAGCCTTTGCTACACTCATCTTGCTTCTTCCCTTAATCTAGCATTGAATTTTATAGGTTGAAAAGGGGGTGACGTCCTAGGCCTAGGTTTTCTACACCTAGGGCTATCATCTTCTAGGGTTTGAAAGCCTTGTCTTTACAACACTTTCTCTCACCTCATCCTTTAGTTAAATTTATCAGTTATGCTAGCCGTTTTGCCAAGTTGACCTAAGGAAGGAGGAAAGAGCACGAGGGCTTGCTTAAGCAACACCGGAGTGAGCCTCTTTCCCCTAGGGTTTTGATTCTAGGGCCCTGCCTTTGCAGCACTTTAGAACCCTTCCCTCTTTTCTTTAAGTCTTCATCCTTTCAAAACCTTGTGCCCTTATCTTGTTTGACTCCATATACCCTAAGGCACTGATCTTTAGACTCCAACGTTGAAGTCCTAGTGTCCAAAACCACTCTCAAAACTTTAAATTTTGAAACCCTAACTAACAAACTAACCTAGATAAGGCTGACGTCACCCTTGAATAATCCATCTTGACGCAGCCATTCATAATGATAAGCAATTGAATGATGAATTAAAGCATTTATTGAGTAAAGTGTTGGTTGGATACATTGCTAGCTTTATCGTCTTGATAGTTATTAATGAATTGATGCCCTTTTATAGCTAATTGATAAAACGTTGACTTCATTGGTATCTATTTTTCTTTATATTGCTTGTTAATTGATATTAGATAGTCATTGAAGTACTAACCCATTGAGTTATAGCTTGCATATATACTATATTGCTGTTGTCTTGTTCCGAGCAAGTGTTTTCATTTGGGCATACACTTCTTTATTTGCTGATTAGCCGGACTATCTGACCTTGGTGGTAACCTTTGAGGGGGGAAACTTTAAACTTGACTTTATACCTTTGCCTCTTCAAAACCCCAGGTTACCGGGGACGTCCCCCCTGGGTTAACTTCCCTAAATAGAAAGAACCTCCCCATTTAGGTGACATTGGGTGGGGAAGGTTCCTGTTACGCCAGTTTGGCCTCAATCCTTTAGTCTTGACCTAAACTACAAACTGTGCGATAACATTTTGGCGCCGTTGCTGGGGAACATTGAGTCAATTCCCCTTAGACGACAAACCTTTTCGGTAAGCCTTGCCTTAGAGCCTTATCTTACAAGCTTACCTGGCGACTCCACTAGGGTGTTTTCCCTTTTATTTGATGATTTCAAGCAAATCATTTGGCGACTCCACAAATAGCTAATGACGACTCGTAGTGGGCGTCAGTATATACCTTCATCTACTACTATGACCTCCACAAATCCTGTCACCCCTGTAAGTTCTCCCAAATGGTCTCATAAAGAACTCTTTGGTCCTTTAAGCTTACCTAACACCCAAGGGTGGTTACATGATCTACCCAAGAAGGTCGAGTCTTGGATACCTAAGTTTTCAGGGGAAGATGGATCCTATGGCAACTCTCATTGGACCGACTTCTGTGATGCATTCCAGTTTCACCAATCCGAACAAGAACACCCCGATGTCTTTTTAAGGCTCTTTGTGAGCTCACTCAACAGAAGTGCCAGAAGATGGATTAACAAACTCCCGAAAGGAAGCATCAAAACCCCTGAAGATATTGAACAAGCCTTCAAGAAAGATTGGTGTGAAGAAGAAAGCATGGATTCCCTTAACTCTCAATACACTAATATTTGCAAAGCCTCTAGCGAAAGCATTAGGGATTTCAATGATAGGTTCAACCTTCTACTCAAGAAGATCAGGCTTAGTTTCTCAGAAGAAGCTGTCCTCCAACACTACTTGAACTCGTTGGAAGGAGTTTTGCAGTTTACTCTCAAAGATCAGTCACCCTCGACTCTAGAAGAAGCACAAGATTTTGCTTGCCAGATTGAGAAGAACCTTGAGTTCGAAGACTACATCCATCAAGTCAATCTCTCGCACAATAATGACCCCAGGGAGTCTAGTGACGAGGATGTCACCAAAGCTGAGCTCAAGTTCCCAGAGATTCTTGAAGTAAAACTCATGCATCCCAAAAGGAAGTGGAACACAGCTTTCTCAAACACAAGCAATGTTCTAAATGTCTCAAGACAACATGAACCATCCGAGGATTCGGGCATGGCCACTCACAAAAAACCTAACTTTGAAGACTCCTTGTTTGTCTTGAACACACCGATGTTAGAAGATCAAGATATGAATGAAGTCGATAGGTCTGAAGAAACCGATCCAAGCACTAGTATGTCATGTATCCTGCAAAGGGTTAAAAGGATTCGTGAAATGTTGAAAATTTCTTTTCTAAAAAGACGAGACTCGGATGACCAATTACCTTTTAAGGGGATTCCCACAATATTACATACTGGTCATTCTGAGAAGGATGAACAAACACCCTTTTCAGTGGATCCATACTTGTTTCAAGATTGTCCCACTTTTCCCTTGACAGGAGAAGACACAGATTGGGGTGATTATCCTGATGATGCCTCTGATACCTCGGAAGATTCAGACAATGTTGGCTATCCAATACAGAGAATAAGTAATTTTGTTGAGTGGAACAAAGATGTTTTCAAAGACATAAAAGTTCCAAGCGCCATCATTGTGGATGAAAACCCTTGGTGTTTTCAATGCAGTGAAGCACATTGGGAACATGAGTGTCCTTGCAGTAGTGGTGGCCATCAACAAGTAAACAATATAGACTACTTCATAGAAGGCCCTCAAATAAATATCACCACTGAAGAGCATCAAGAGGCCATCAAAGAAGCAGCCAGATCAGCCAGGATGGTGGTAATATTCAAACTAGACCAGGAATCAAAAGAAAAGCTAAAGAAACAAGAGTTCTAGGTGTATAGAAGAAAGAAGTTGGACCAACCTTCCACTGACCAAACAAAAAACCCACCTGTGGATGTAATCTTTCCTAAAACATCCAATACTGAAAGGGTTAACCTGAATTTTGACCTTGAAGGGGCATTATCCAAGATGTTTGTAACCATCCCTTTGAGAGAAGTCATCAAGGTACCATCTATCAAAGAGCGATTTGACAACTTTTTCCAAGGATCAGATGGACCATTGAAAGATGGAACTATTGGTCGTATCCATAATGTACCTGTAACTACAACTTATGTGCAAAAGCCCAGTGATTCCATCAAAGATGACAAAGCACGTGAAAAAACCGGGTCGACTCCTCATAGATATTCTCCAGAAGATATGCCTTTTGCAAAGGAGGAAAATTCGAATCAGATTAAATGGCCCACGAAAGAAGAATACCAACAACTCATGGACGAGCTCAAAGCTCAGGAATCAGAGATTGCGAAAATACTAAAGAAGATGGAAGATGATGTACGAATCCATCCTTCACAGCAGGAAATCTTTATAGCAGAGTCCCACCCACCTCCCTCTACACAATACTCCAGGGTTATTCAAGGAACAACTAATTTCAGAGTTAGAGAGTACAAGGAGGGAGACATGGTTTGGATGTGGGATGCCAATAAAGGGAAGCCTACTAATATCAAAGGAAACAATCGTTTTTGGCTTGGCCCTGTTATCCCCGATATCTAGGGATAACTAGGAGATCATGTCTCGAGGCCCACATGGTCCTAGACATGGAGTACCGAGAGCAGGAGTGACTTGAGCATCGCCCGGGAGGGCCCATCTTTCTTCTTCTTAGCCAGACTTGTCCTGTCAGCAGTAGCAGCGTCCATCACTACCGACCTGGGCTTGCATCGGAGAGGACTCTTGCTCCATGAGGTAATTGGTCCGAGGTATCATGGTATGTGTCATATTTGATTGTTATAACCTTCTTATATATGCATTAGGTTCCTTTCATTTCTGATGACTGCTTAGATCTTACACTAATCCACTTGACCACTGTTGGGGTGATTGATGGGGTAACTTAGCAAGCTGGTATTCATGGGTTTTGGTTAGCCACCAAGGGGGATTTGCAGAGCCATCGTCCGCTCCCACCATCTTATCACTTTTACATCTTATACCCCACTCATCCATCCCATTCCCCTAGTCTGGCCATCAGGATGACCTCTTAGGGGACACTTTGTCTTGTGGGAAGAAGGGGCTAAAGGCCCAGGGGGTAAAAGCAGCTGGTAAAAGATAAAAGCCATAGGAAATAAAACCTAGAGATGCTTCGCCCAGGGGATCCCCGAGAAGGCAATAAAAAGCCTCTCGATAAGAAACTAAGGGACCCTAAAAAAGTGATAAAATAAATAAATGCAAGACCTAACCAAGAGGATGGGAGGTCTCATCACGAGCCGACCCATTATGTTCATAGGTATTTAGCGGTATGACATTGCCACTATCTGGTCACC
>JASDQU011377853.1:18354-31780 GCA_032191745.1 Picea mariana | reverse complement strand
CTCGACAATGTGATCATGAGATATGACCACATGCCAATCAAACGAGCACTTTGCTCCTTTGACTTTCCAGTTAGTGAAATGATGATCTTTCGCCATGTGTCCTATGGAACCAATGGTCCAGATATTATCGTGATTTCACCACGTGTCCTTCTTGAATCAACAGTCCAGATTTCTACTCGATCTGACAGCTCAGATCATTTCTCTTCACATATCATGAGTTAGAAGGTTAGAGAACTTCCTTGCGATTTCGCAACTTCACGGGCCTTCGTCATGCCTAATCAACGGTCCACGATCTCGATGATTCGACGGTCTAGATCTTTTCATGATCTCGCATATCGCGAGTTCCCACACCATGCTTCGTTGACTCCTCCAATGTGCAAGTCAGCGAAATTCCAATCGCTTGCCACGGTCAGGATTGTTATCGCGATTTTGCATATCGCAAGTTCGAACCTCTTTCCTTTGGATTTTCTGATCTGTGAAACTCTGAAACGAAACCTTTGTCGTTCTTTGACTGTTTTCCTCCTTCTGATCTTACACTGCTAATATTGCCATGTGATCATCGTTGTGTTGTTGGTCTTGATCTTTTCCATCAATGAAAAACATGCATACTTTGCCTCTGTCTGAGAAAATGCCAACATTAGGTCCTTTCCCTTCTCTTTTAGGATCCATAATTACCACAGAGGAGTCACCAGGTGAATAATCACAGTCTTATGTAATGTCCAAAATCTTTTTCACCATCATGATTTGAATCTAATCTTGTCGTTTCCCCAGGAAAGATATCTTCATTCCTTCATCCCTAGAACCAATGCCAAAAGATGTTAGTACATAAAGTTTCACTTAGCCGTGATAGGGAAATCTAGGGCATCATCAGGTTATTGCAAAAGTATTTTGAGGATTTTTATGATTTGGTTTTTGAATAAGGTGGTTGAAAACTGGTTCAAGGTTTCAGGATAAACAAGAATTTCAGAATAAGAACAAAAGATATCCCATTGAATGGTTAAAGGGTAGTCACATACATGAATTAGAAAAATAAAGAAAAGAGAATATGAAGTTTTCAATTTGTCAACCTCGCATAAAATTCTTATCTCGAAATATCATTAAGAAACAAGAACATCAACCTGAAATCAAAACTTGAAAATACTCACAACAACAAATTCTTTACTGTATCAATTGATAATCAAGAAAACAATGCATTGTAGTTTGATAAATGATATCAAGCATGGAGATAAAAAGAACAGAGTAGAAGAGAAAGTCTAACCATCAATATGCCTTTTCCATTAAGTGTCACATAGAGTAGGAATGTCTTACAAGGAGTTTCAAAACAGGTCTTCTGGATCTCCAAATTTTAGACCTCCACCGAGTCTTTCTTCAGTCTACTTAAACTATCCAAAAGATAATATCTCAGATCCTATTTTATAGTGTACTATTAATGATAGGATCTTATTAACATCTATATTCTAGGGAGGTTATCTCAAAATGAGCATTTACATTACAAAAATAGATATCAGCTCAACATCTCAATCCCAAATAATCCTTTCATCAATACATTCGATTCTACAAAATGGGAATGATTTGATTTAGTCATGTATTTGTAGTGTTCAACTTCACAAGCCAAAAACAAGTAAATATTTCCCCGTTCCCTGGTAAATATCAAATTTCAAAGTGTGCCAAATCCTTCATAAAGCTATTAGGGTATGATAACAACACTAGCCTTAGCAGTCTTATGTTTCAGCTTAGTGGTGAGTACAATGTTATGCCAATCGAGTTTGAAATTGATTTCTCTAAGCTCTTTGAGCAATTATTTTTTCTCCCTTTTCTTCTTCTTGAACCCTTTTACCTTTTCTTCTTTCCTGGGTCTCAATTTCTCTACTTGAGATTTTACTTTCTTCAACTACTTCTCCATTCTCTCAAGTTCTCTGATCTTCTCTTTATCATTTCTGACCTTGACCTAGAATTCTGGAAACTCTTCTGTAGGTGCAAGATTGTTTAGATCTATGGAAGCCTTAGGTTCTGTGAGTTTAATTTTATATCTAGAATCCAACCCTGAGCTGTGTTCATCATCTGAACTAGCTGAGTCCATGGATTTTGGAATATTTGATATGTGGTCTGAGTTTTCAGGATTACTTTCTTTATTTTCAGAAATCCTCCTGGTACTTTTAGCAAGTGCTTCAACTTTTGATAATCTGGTAGTAGCTCTTGTTACAGGTCCTGTAGGAAATTTAGCAATCTGCTTACCTCTTTCTGCTGGTTTCCTATGTGCTGGAGGTATTTTTGCCTTTTCTTTGACACCTTCTTTAGATTCCTCATAATGATCTTCCACGACTGTGACATTTTCCTCTTTGATCAATGGGTCAAACATAGTTTTGGACCTTAGCATTTATTTGTTGGTAACTCTTGTAGAATTTCTCCTAGAGTTTTGAGACAAAGGCGCAAATTTATTCCTTTTCTTTTTTAGTGCAACACCTTTCTTACTAGTTTCTTGTGGTCTATGTTTGACTGTGGTTTTAATATCATAATCCTCATCTGAATCTTCTTCCATCTTTATGTCTGCATCAGAAAACATTTCGATCTCTGCATCTAGTTTGGGTCTCTTACCTCTATTGGTCATGACTTAGTTTTTAATGTCATCCATAGGGGTATCATCACAAATGTGCTGAGTCTGCTTATTTCTTTTGCTAGTCTTTGTTACCCTGATTATAGACATTTCTTCTTTGATAGGAGTTTCATCAACTGTGATACTTTGTTTCTGTATAAATGCCCTTTTCCCTTTGCCCCTTTTCTTTTTGCTTGGATTTGGATCAGGATTTAGGGATTGGATAAGCCAATTCCATGGTTTCTGTACTTTACTCAGAGCAAAAATGACTAGATTCTTAATTAGAACTTGATGAAACAAGATACCTTTAGTAGTGGTAGGGTGTGACTGTACTCTTTTTGACATCTTCGATGGGCTTTTGAGTAGAAAGTATGGTAGATTTAAGGGATAGTCTCCATTGATATGCATTAACAACCTAATATGGTAGAGGTAAACTAATGAGAATCTGCCTTCCCATGTGATATACCTATGAATTATGATCGGAGCAATATGCCACTCTTGCCTAATCCAGCTGTGAGGAACTCCCTTTTTCCAATCCGAGTTTTTCTTATCTGGTAGAAATAATTGGTTGACAAACTCCATGACTACATGCTCCTTTTTCCACCATCGTTCTCCTCCAATTGCCAATCTGCAAGCTTTGGAAATGGATTTTTCTGTCACCAACATCAACAATTTACCAATCACCACTTCGAAACCATCGAAGCTCTTTGAAAACACCATAGATACTTGTTCGTCATGCCCTTGGAAGGTGGTAAAGAATTTGAACTAGCCAACATCTTTGAACCTTTGTGCCATCTTCAAATATTCTTCAAGTAACTTGGCACTCTTAGGTTCCATATCTGACAATTTGCCCACTTTTCTTAGGCATCATGTCGATAATATGGTGTTGCAACTCGACGATGTTGGAAGTTGAATTTAAAACCTGCAACTGTTACTACATAAAAATTTCTTCTAAAGGATATCTATGCATATAATCTGATAGAATTAGAATAATCAGATGACAGTGTTATATAATGATGTTGGAAATTGAACTGATTTGATATGGATCCTTGTAGGTACAAAGTGATCTCATTCATGCAATGGCTCGAATTGCATTATCGTTTCAAGTGATATCGTGGGGTACATGCAGGTATTTTGTCCACGATTTATGTGATCATGACAAGATATGGATGGTTGGCATGTCACAAAATGATTTCATTAGCGCTGCAGGAATAACGTTATTCCAACAAAACTATTGATTACTTGGTAGTAATTTCAATTTTCAGGATTCAAGTAAGGAAATGATGTGACAAATCTCATTAAACCATGTCTTAAACCCCCAAACTTAAGAAAATTAATCAAAAATTCTAAAATGCAAAGCATAACAAACTCAAAACAAAGATTAAGGTCTAATGAAATCAAACAATGAGGTACAAGTAGGGAGGGCTTAGGATTAGGGATTCTCACTAAATCAAGAGCAAAATTAGAAACTAACACCACCCATCATCAGGGACACAAGAAAAGTGATATTATCTAAGAGAGTTCTAGGGTGAATATAGGAGAGAGAGACTCTATAGTCATTGGAATTAGGTAGAGAGGTTGTTGAGAGTAATAATTATTTAAAATAGTAAATAATAAAATATAATAAATTAAAGAGAATAATTACATTAGATTAAATTAATGCTACAATATTGAGAGTATTGATAAATAAAACTAAAAATAATTAGTTAGGCTAAAGTATTGTGTAATAAATGCGATGGAGACGAGGAGGGAGACGTAATATTAAACTAATAATGAAGGAAAATAGGGGGAGAAGGGTAATAATAATAAAATAATAGGAGAGAGAGATAGAGGATAAAGACAAAAATGAAGAGAAAGAATAAAGTATAATGATATTTATGAGTAAAGTGACGAATTAAAAAAGTTCTAGAGATAGAAAGTGTGATGTAGGATAATATTAGGGTAGAGAAAGGATGAATGAAGGAAAATATTACGATAGAAGGAAGAAATTGTGAAGGCTAGAACAATGTTGAGGTTAGGAAGATTAGGTAAGAATGTTAAATTTATAATAAATGTTTGTATTTAATGTTAAGAAGGATTAAATTAAATTAATAAATTTTGAACTTAGGGAGGAAGGTGATATGATAAAAAAAGTTGGACGATTGATAGAGAAATAAGGAAAATATCTCAAAGATAGATGGTATTAAAGATATATGGAAATTGACTAACGTGCAAATGAGACAAAAACTATTTAAAAAGAAAAAGAGTCTCACAAAAAAGGGGGAGACTTAGGAAGTGATTGAGAAATAAATAGGGGTGATCATATTAGAAAAGGGGGGAAAAAATTAGAAAAGAGAAAGGGATATAAACAAGAAATATAAAGTTGGGGAACAACAAGCAGTAAAAATAAGAAAAATGGGGGAGGGGAACTTACAAATATGGAGGTCAACGGTTAAGAAGTTGAATGGTGGGTTTCCAAAAGTGGCTAAGTTTGTAGCCATCTTCACAGTGAAAGTTGTTAGGATTATTTTCAATTTCTAGGGCTTCTCGAATGAGAAGGGAGAGTAATGAGGGGTTGAGGCTAAGATTTTTGTTTGGTCAAAATAAATAAGATGCTTTGAGTTAGATGAGTGTATGACCATAGGTGATTTTGAGATTCGGTTGTGAGTAGTATCAAGTATATGCTCTTTAATGGTTTAAAGTTTCTTCGAGTTTGGCCTATGTAAGATTTCACACAGTAGCAAGGAATCTGGTATACTCTTGGACGAAGCATTGGGTCAGATTTATCTTTAGCAATTCTAAAAGTTTGTTTAATGGTTTTGTAGGGCTTGAACACAGTTTTGTTATTCTTCTTAGACAAGAGTTTTATGATTTGATTGGTGGTTCATTGGATGTAAGGAAGAGAGAGGAGAGCGCAGGAGGGGAGGAGGGAGAGGAGGTATTAGTTTTAGGTTTTTTGGATGAACGAAAGACTTGGTTAATTTGATACCTATAGTAGTCATTGGACAAAAGGGAGGTGGTTAAATGGGAATTTTCCTTTGTGAGTAATTGAGGGTTGGAAATCTGGATGGCTCGGGTGATGAGGGTTTTAAGAATGGTGGATTTGTGGGCAAGGTGTTGGTGGGAATTGACATGTAGATACTTTTCAGTGTGGGTTTTATTCATGTAGATTTTATGGGAAAGGGAGACATCATGAAGATGAGAGATGAGCATGTCCAACAAGGGAAGGGAGTTTCTTTTTTGGGTTTCCATAGTAAATTCGATGTCGGAGGATAGGATATTAAGATGATGGAGGAAAGAGAGAAATTTGGTATGGACGTGAAGAGAGATGACAAATGTGTCATCCACGAAACGGTACCAAAATTTGGGTTTGAGATGAAAGTTGTTTAAGGCTAGAGATTCAAAATGTTCCATAAAAATATGAGCCACCACTAGGGGAAGGGATGATCCCATGGAAGTTCCTTCGGTTTGTTCATAGAAAACCCCCTTAAAGGTAAAAAAGGTAGAAGAGAGAAATAATTTGATGAGGTTAATATTTTCATGGTCGACTAGTTTTGAAATAAGCGTTAGGGCTTTAGAAACAAGGATTTTGGTGAACACGAAAATTACATTGAAACTGACCATGAGGTTATCATCATCAAGGTGAAGATTCTTGGTTTTTTGAATAAAATACATGGAATATTTGATGAAAGAGGAATTTTTTCCGACAAAGGGTTGAAATTTGTCGGTGAGATAATGAGACAAGGCATGAGTGGGGGCTTTAATGGCGCTTACTATAGGTCTGAAAGGAATATTTGTTTTTGAATTTTGGGTTGTCCGTAGATCCTTAGGGTTTGTGGGTTGTGAGGAAGGATACAATTTTGGATACATGGGTCCAAAGAGGAGGATTTGATGGTTTTGTCCGTGATGATGGGTGGAGTGTTCACTCGAAACGTTGGACGTTTCAAAAACTCCACACAGTTCTTATCCATAATATTTTTAGAGAAAATATTTATGTGTTATGCTCTTAAAGTATATATATTTTAACTTTAAATTTCTAATTTTTTATGAAAAGAATTAAAAATATATATATAAATTTTTTCTAAATATTTAATAAATAAATTATTAATTTATTAATTAAAATAGATTTACACTAGCATTATATAATTCATAATTAATACTGTAAATTAACCAAAAAAAATAATATCAAATCAAATTGTTATTTAACAACAAATATGATTTAATGTTAATAATATTATTTTATATATAAAAAAATTATGATTAAACATTATTTAACTTTTATTATATTTTGAGTTTAATTTTATATGAAAGACCAATGCGATGAGGAGGGAGACGAAAGGATTCGTAAAGGACCAAGTGCTTGGCTACGGGGGAATTGGGGAGGTTTACAGAGGAATACTCAAATATGGAACCATTGTGGCAGTTAAAACTGCAAAGCTCAGTAATATCAAAGGGATCGAGAAGGTTCTGAATGAGGTGTGGATTCTATCTCAGGTGAACCATAGGCATTTGGTTCGATTGATGGGATGTTGTGTTGATAAATAGGAACCCCTCTTGGTCTACGAGTACATTCCTAACGTAAAATTATTTGATCATCTCCAGACGACCTTGTTGGGGGGCGAAATTGACCATCCATCAACTGGAAGAACGAGTCAGGTCCGGGGTTGTCTAAATAACCCAAGACGTTTGGTGTAACTCGTTCTGACGCGTTTAATGGCTTCATTGGCCAATCTAAAATCCTAAAAAGAAAATGAAAAGAAAGGAATAATTGAACTAATGCTAACAACTATATATTATATATACACATATGATTTTATATAACTACTGTAGGTATTTTAAACAGAAAAAATACTAATATTACTTATACACATCATTTACAAATTGCAAGTTTTAATCGAAACTTACAAAATCAAATGTGAAAATTATTTATGTTAAGAAGTAGATAAAGAAAACATTATTAAATCTTTTCTGTTTTCCTTTATGAATCTAACTAATATTGAATTGAATAAACTATGAAATGCAGACGTGCGGATAGTCAAAAGTTGAACCATACATTCTGGTTTCATTAATATGTAAATGCAAGAATTGAGAAATATAAAGGAACTAACCTGTTTATTAGTTAGTGAGGTGTATCCAAACGCCTGTATGAGTGAAGAACATCTAACTTCCACGTCCAAGAGATAAATCTGCAATAAACTCTATGTTTGTTCTAAATAAATTCAAAACTTGTATTGGCATCTTAGATTTAATGACAGAAGCGGAAACACAGATATAACCCTGTGATCTTATAATTGCATATAATTACAACAAGATAAATTTGAAAGTAACTTATGCATTTCATCAGTCAATTAAGATTCAAAGATAAATCTTATCATTCTAATTGGAGATATGATCACAGTATTTATATCTAGAGAAACAAATTATAGACGATTTTTATAATATAGATATCCAAAACATAATAGATAATTAAGTCTAAAGCTATCAGACCCATTAATGTATTAGGATTAACAAAACATAAATGAAAACATCATTAACAAAAGGATAAAGCCAAAATGCATATATGTTGTTTCATTAAGTCTTGGAATCACTCGTCCATCTTCTGCCCTCAACCAAGATGATTTCCATTACAAAATATGGAGTATTTAAAGAGTTTAAAAAGGATAAACTTCCTATCTTCTAAGATAGGTTCATATATCAAAAATATCTAAAAGTTACAAATATAGAGGGCTTAGAGCCACTGAAGATCAAACTAAATCTTCAAAATTTATGAGAATTTTATCCTATTTACAAAATAAGCAAAAAAAAGATAGTTGATCGACTAAGTCCAGTATGCTCCATCCCATAAGATTAGCATCATATACATCCTATCCTGAAAAATGAAATGAGCAAGTCAAATATTTTATTAACTAACAATTTCTAAATTTTATATGAGAATTAACTTGGCTACAAAATCTCTCGATTTTGTAGCCAGTCTTATTATTGGTAACATAAATCTAAATCATTCTAGATTGATTAGAAAAATAACAATAAGAATAATTGTGATAAAAACCAAACTTACCATTCAACTAATAACAAAATTCAAATCACAATATCTCATAATTGATCACAGCCTTGACACTGTCAACATTTTTTATAATGATATTTCTCGTCCTTTTCAAACACTTTGTTTGTCTTTGTGCATTGGCCTTGAGATCACGATTATCATTTGCCAATGAGTCATTTTGAGCTGTGAGAGCTTTGATCCTTGCTTGAAGGATGGGGATGTCTGTGTAGTACTGACCTATCCAATGTAAACAAACTTCACAATGTACAACAGGGGAAATCGGTTGAGGAAGCGTGTAATTGTGTGCTAAAACACCACTACTATCCATTGTCGGCCTTTGAGTGATATTGATACCTGTAAATTCCTTGTTGTCTTTTAGACATGGTGGGATATTATTAACGTAATCTAATGGTTGATCTGGTTCAAAAAAATTTGGATCTTCCTGTACCAGAAACCTCTCGATCTCGGAGTCTTAATCCTCATGGATCTCGATCAAATCGATCGAGATAACATGAGGTTTGGATTTATTATGCAGACTCCTTGAAATGAGTCGGCCATCCCTCTTATTACGAAACCCTATTTCTTGATTTTTCTTTGACTATTTGTGAGGGTTTTTGTTGTTGGATTTTACAATAGGATTAGGGTAAACAATTTGTTCATGCTCAGAAGTTTTAATAACCTAAGAACTAGAATCCTGTTGCTCATGCAAAGACTGATTGGGAAATTCCCTTTCATGAGGGTTTTCATACAAGAAATCTGGTCTACCACTTGAGAACCCAAGAGGTTTCTCTATCATAGGTTTATCCACCATAGGGGTTTCTACAAGGTTTTTCTATAACAAAACCATTTCAAACTAGAAACTAGTCCTAATCATCACTCAAGGTTTCTAAACGATGAACCAATAGTAATTTAATCAAACCATGGTGAAAAAGGATAGAATCTAAGTTCTTCTTCTTATATCTCGTTGACATTTTATACAAACTTCTTAGCAGGTAAAATGGAATATCTAAATGGAAGACTATAAAATGCATGAGCAATCACACATGGTAAAGGAAGACCAGGACATAACGACCTTCACAGGTAATAAATTGTTTTAAAACCGCTATTAAACCATGCCATATAGCCTTGAGTAGGGAGACCAAAATACCTTTGTCACAACATTAAATTTTCCTGGAGGTCACGAATAGACTCCAGGTTACTTCGTCCTACTTCGAATTTTTAAGGCATTTTTCACCAGTGAGGGGGAGTCATGTTGCTTCACTCAGAAATTCTTTGGTCATCTCCAACTGAATATCGCCTACCTTATCTCTATATCCATCAAATGTAAAGGAAAATTCTTTGGCCACCTGCAAATTATACCCCTGAACTTCTTAATAAACAAATCCCAACCTTGGCTCTTCAGATCTCCACTCGCATCATCATAAAGCAACAAAGTCTAAGAGCCATTTGTCTCAATTCAGACAACAGGGGCCATAAAGGGTTTCAACAGATGGTAAGGGGAGTGACTTGAAATAACTATGGGATTAAGAGGTAGAAACAACAGAGACACGTCTAAGATGATAACAAAGGAGAAAAACTAGCAATCACAACAGTGCGACCATAATATCAACATAAGGGTTTCAGACATGAAATTAGGGCACTTATAGTGATGAATGTTTTGGATACAGATCATAACACCAAACCTTGATCTGTCATGAGAGGCCTATCAATTCAAACCACTAGCTAAAATGAAGTACAGGGTACGATCGTGGTGTGTTTAATTCCCATGACAAGTAATGGGTATATTTGATTTGCAAA
This sequence comes from Picea mariana, assembly GCA_032191745.1. Taxonomy (NCBI): domain Eukaryota; kingdom Viridiplantae; phylum Streptophyta; class Pinopsida; order Pinales; family Pinaceae; genus Picea; species Picea mariana. Next base: position 21,368 of record JASDQU011377853.1, on the reverse strand, counting down.
GGTTAAAAATGGATATGTTTTTGTAAACCAAAGCCAATCGATTCTTGGTATATTTACAAAGGACCCAAAATATAAGCTTACAATCCAAGAGAAACTCAAAATAAGTATTTCATTGATATATGCTAAGCTCAAAGAAAAACAAAATTCATGAAAAGAGATTTAATCACATTGACCCTTTTAATGACCAAGCCTTAGATAGAATTGCAATATGATTTTAAGTTTTAATGCTTGATTCATGCTTTCAGTCATGAATCAAGCATAAAAACACCAGATAAAAAATAAATAGGAACAATCAAAACATCATTTTTACAACCGAATAGTCACATTCAAATAGCAATATTTACATGATGAGGCATAGACAACTATAGGAATTGTCATTTGACACTTGAAAAAGAAAAAATCATGTAGGGCTTCCAACAAAGGCGACTTACTGGGAGAAGCAGTTATCTCTACATCACCGACGAGTTCATGTTAGTACTGCTTAGAATGGTTACATATCAAAGAATAGCTGAAGGAAATCAAGCATCTCAATCAAATTTCAACAATCATTTCATAGTCCAGCTTCGGATATCTTCCTGTTCAAATGAAATCCAGCGACAAATTTTAATTATGAGAGAAAATATATTCAAGTCAAATGGGTCTGATATTATTGATAGGGCCACTGCTTCCAACAAGAGTTTATAGACTTGAAAAGGATTTCAATTACCCCACTCTGAGGCCTCTGTCTTGTCCAAGAAATTCCAGTACAAATGAAGGACACTTATGACCGATATCAAAATTTATACTTGATAATTTTCTTTAACCTGACATCGCTTCGCTGCCAGCAGGCCTGTTCAGTACCCCGACAAAGTTGTGTTTGCACCATGTGTGCATTTACTTGCTATCAACATACCTGTTCAATATCTCGGCAGGTTTACAAACACTTCCCACAAATCTCTAGAAATTATTTTAAATTCGGCATAAATTTAATGGTCTTTCAGAAGAGCAGGGTGATGCTGAAAATTTCAGTTTTCAGAACACTTGATATTTTTCAGCCTTTAATTTATTGCTTGATAACCTTCATTATGATCTGAAATTAGTTTTCTGATGAGACTAATTTTTCAAGGACAGGAAGGAATACTTGATTTGTTTTTTTCAAAACAGGGACAACGTAAAGAGATTTAATAATGGTCGTGTTTGCTCATAATTATAAAGTGAAATCAGAAAACCTATTCTGAACAAAAAGTTTATTCAACTAGTCTATGTTTCAACAAGTTACAACATTGATGCTCTGAAAGACCTTAATTGTTGCTTCATAATGAGGCATTTTGGTTTCCCTTCATGAACTAAAAGGTGACACTGACATAAGCTTATACAGATATCAACGAAAACAAACAAAATGAAAAGAACCAAAAATAAGAAAACAAAATGAAAATAGAAAAATATGTACAAATGTGGGTCTGGAATTTATCAGGAAACAAAACTCTTGAGATCTTGGCCATTCACCAAGAAGGTGTCTGGATGTACCTCCAAACTTTGTAGATGAAAGGAGCTGGGACCTAGTTTTTCAGCGATTACGAAAGGCCCCAACCAGAGGCTTTGGAACTTGGTGTGTTCCCCTTTTTCTTCGTGAGGTGTATCCCACTTGAGAACCAAATCTCATACCTCAAAGTTTCCATCCGAAGCAGAGTTTAAATCAAACCAGCCTTTCACAATCTGTTGATGCTGATCCAGTCTCTCCTTTTCTTGTTCTCTTACTTCTTCTAGTTTCAACAAGGCATTAATTCGACTTTCAAGAGGAGGGCAGTCCTCTTCTGGAACTTTCTGTGATAATTGCAGAGAGGGAAGAAGAACATGAGGAGGGATAATTGCTTCTCTTCCGTAGATGAGAAATAAAGGAGAATTACCAACAAAGGTTTTCAGAGTCACCCTATCAGCCCAGAGTGCATTAAAAAGCGTGTTGTGCCAGTTCTTGTTGTTTTTAGAAGCTGTCTTGTTGATGATCTTGATCAAATTGTTATTTGTTGATTCTATTAGCCGTTTTCTTGGGGGTAATAGTTGACAGAATACTTAAGTTTGATACCTTTCTCCAAATAAAAAACACTCATATTGAGGGATGAAAAAGTAAGAAGAATTATCAAATACCAAACATTATGGAATGTCAAATCTAGTAATGATATTTGTGTCAAGGAAAGATATCACCTGATTAGTGTTTACCACTTTCAACGGTGCATCCTCGGACCATCTGGTAAAATAATATGATTTTGTAATAATGTATTTATGTTGTTGTGAATAAGTGGGGTTAATTGGCCCTATGATGTCGAGACCCCACTGCTGAAAAGGTGAATCCATCGAAACATGCTACAAAGGGAATGATTCCTTTTTTACTCATCCAACAACTTTTTGGAAAATTATGCATTTACGACATAATCCATGTCCATCTTTGAACAATGTGAGCCAATACTACCCAGCCCTTAATACCTTGTGAGTAGTGGTGTCTCCACCGAAGTTCCCACCAGCTTCACCTACATGAAGTTCAGATAATACTATCTCTGCTTCATCTCTTTCCAAACAATGCATGAGAACACTATCAAAATTCTTACGAAATAATACGTCATTTTCCAACTGGAAAGGTGCATATTTTATCCTTAATGCTCTTCTCTTTTTTGGATTGAGATGGCGAGGAGCAGAAATGTTTGTTAAATAAAAGTTAATATCATCAAACCAAGAATTAGCAACAACTTGTGTACTACAGATCTTATTTTCACTATGTTGATTTACAGTTGAGACATTAATTTGACTCTGTCATTCTTCAACTGAATCAACCACTAGTTTGCATAGGCCTTGACCTCTGACAATTTGTGTAGGGGATATTTCGAGGTCATACTCTTGTAACAATCTCATCCAATTTGCCCATTTTTCACCCAATTTCTTTTGTACTAACAAGTTTCTAACAACAGGATAAGGCACAATGACTTTAGTTCTGGATTTCAACAAATATGATTAGAAATGTCTCAGTACTTTGAAAATTGCAT
>JASDQU011377853.1:0-14521 GCA_032191745.1 Picea mariana | reverse complement strand
GTTTATTTATTACTGCTCATTATTGGATAATAATTCTACATTGATATAACAATTGAAGAAAAAGGATTATAATTATGTTATTACTGATTCACCCCCCCTCTTAGTAATCCAACAAGAACTTTGGTGGAGACACCACTGCTCACAAGGTATTAATGGCTAGGTACTATTGGCCCATGTTTTTCAAATATTCCCATACATTATGTCGTAAATGCATAATCTGCCAAAAGGTTGTTGGACGAGTAAAAAAGGCAGCATTCCCTTTGCAGCCTGTTTTGGTGGATTCACCTTTTTAGCAGTGGGGTCTCGACATCATAGGGCCAATTAACCCCACTTCTTCATAGTAACATAAATACATCATTACAACAACGGATTATTTTACCAAATGGTATGAGGTTGCACCACTGAAAGTGGTAAACACTAATCAGGTGATATATTTCCTTGACATGAATATCATTACTAGATTCGGCATTCCTAAATGTTTGGTCTTTGATAATGCTTCTTACTTTTCATCCCTTGATATGAGTTTTTTTTCTTGGGAGAAATTGTTCAAAGATGCCCATGCATTATGTCATAGATGCATAATCTGCCAAAAGGCTGTTGGACGAGTAAAAAAGGCAGCATTCCCTTTGCAGCCTATTTCGGTGGATTCACCTTTTCAGCAGTGGGGTCTCGACATCATAGGGCCAATTAACCCCACTTATTCATAATAACATAAATACATCATTACAACAATGGATTATTTTACTAGATGGTTTGAGGTTGCACCACAGAAAGTGGTAAACACTAATTAGGTGATATATTTTCTTGACACGAATATCATTACTAGATTCGACATTCCTGAATGTTTGGTCTTTGATAATGCTTCTTACTTTTCGTCCCTTGATATGAGTTTTTTTCTTGGGAGAAAGGTATCAAACTTAAGTATTTTGCCAACTATTACCCCCAAGGAAACAACCTAGCAAAATCAGCGAATAAAAATTTGATCAAGATCATCAAGAGGACAGTTTCTGAAAACCACAAGAACTAGAGAAACATGATTTTTAATGCACTCTGGGCTGATAGGGTGACTCTGAAAACCTTTGTTGATAATTCTCATTTATTTCTCATCTACAGAAGAGAAGCAATTCTCCTTGCTCGTGTTCTACTTCCCTCTCTACAATTATCGCAGAAAGTTCAGGAAGAGGACTGCCCTCCTCTTGAAAGTCGAATTATTTCCTCATTGAAACTAGAAGAAGTAAGAGCACAAGAAAAGGAGAGACTGGATCAACATCAATAGATTGTGAAAGGCTGGTTTGATTCAAACTCTGCTTCGGATAGAAACTTCGAGGTAGGAGATTTGGTTCTCAAGTGGGATAAACCTCATGAAGGAAAAGGGGAACACACCAAGTTCCAGAACCTATGGTTGGGGCCTTTCGTAATCATTGAAGAACTAGGTCCCAGCTCCTTCCATTCTACAAAGTTTGGAGGGACAGCCAAACACCTTCTCGGTGAATGGCCAAGCTCTTAAGAGTTTTTTTTCCTAATAAATTCCAGACCCACCTTTGTACATAATTTTTCTATTTTCATTTTGTTTTCTGGTTTTTGCTTCTTTTCATTTTATTTTTTTTTGTTGATCTATGGATAAGCTTATGTTAGTGTCACATTTTAGTTCATGAAGGGAAATCAGAATGCCTCATTATGAAGCAATAGTTAAGGTCTTTCAAAGCATCAATGTTGTAACTTGCTGAAACGCACACTAGCTAAAGAAACTTTTTGTTCATAATAGGTTTCTTGGTTTCACTTTATAATTATGAGCAGACACGACTATCATTAAATATCTTTATGTTGTCCCTGTTTTAAACAAAACAACTCAAATATGCCTTCTTGTCCTCGAAAAATTATTCTCATCAGAAAACTAATTTCATATCATAATGAAGGTTATCAAGCAATAAATTAAAGGCTGAAAAATATCAAGTGTTCTGAAAACTGAAATTTTCAGCATCACCCCGCTCTTCTGAAAGACCATTAAATTTGTGCCGAATTGAAAATTATTTCCAGAGAGTTGTGGGAAGTGTTTGTAAACCTGCTGAGATATTGAACAGGTCTGCTGGCAGCAGGTAAATTCACACATGATTCCAAGACAACTTCGCCGGGGTAATAAACAGGCCTGCTGGCAACGAAGCGATGTCGGGTTCAAAAAAATTATCAGGTATAAATTTTGATATCGATCATAAGTGTCCTTAATTTGTACTGAAATTTCTTGGACATGACAGAGGCATCAGAGTGGGGTAATTGACATCCCTGTCGAGGCTATAAATGCCTGCTAGTAGTAGTGGCCCTATCAATAGTATTGGAGCCATTTGACTTGAATATTGTTGCTCTCGTAATTAAAATTTGTCACCGGATTTCATTTGAACGGGAAGATATCCGAAGCTAGACTGTGAAATGATTGTTGAAATTTGATTGAGATGCTTGATGTCCTTTAGTTGTTCTTTGATCTATAACCATTCTAAGCAGTACTAACATGAACTCGTCAATGATGCAGAGGTAAATGCTTCTCCCAGTAAGTCACCATTCTTGGCAACCCTACATGATTTTTTCTTTTTCAAGTGACAAATGACAATTCCTATAGGTGCATACACCTCATCCTGTAAATATTGCTATTTGAGGGTGACTATTCAGTTGTAAAAAGAATGTTTTCGTTGTTCCTATTTATTTTTTATCTTGCATTTTTCGTGTTTGATTCATGACTGAAATCATGAATCAAGCATTAAAACTTAAAATCGTATTGCAATTATATCTAAGGCTTGGTCTTTAAAAGGGTCAATGTGCTTACATCTCTTTTCATGAATTTTGTTTTTCTTTGAGCTTATCATATATCAATGAAATACTTATTTTGAGTTGCTCTTGGATTGTAAGCTTATATTTTGGGTCCTTTGTAAATATACCAAGAATCGATTAGCTTTGGTTTACAAAAACATATCCATTTTTAACCTTTGCAAATCAAATATACCCATTAATTATCATGGGAATTAAACACACCACGATCGTACCCTGTACTTCATTTTAGCTGGCAGTTTGAATTGGCAGGCCTCTCATGACAGATCAAGGTCTGGTGTTATGCTCTGTATCTAAAATGTTCATCACCAGAAGCTCCCGAATTTCGTGTCTGAAACCCTTATGCTTATATTATGGTCATGCTAGTGTGATTGCTAGTTTTTCTCCTTTGTTATCAACTTAGAATTGTCTTTGTTGTTGCTACCTATTAAGCCCATATTTATTTCGAGTCACTCCCCTTACCATTTGTTGAAACCCTTAATGTCCCCTATCATCTGAATTGAGCCAAATGGCTCTCAAACTTTGTTTCTTTATGATGACACGAGTGAAGATCTAAAGAGCCAAGGTTGGGATTTGTTTATTAATAAGTTCCAGGGGTATAAGTTGCAGGTGGACAAATAATTTTCCCTTACATTTGATGGATGTAGAGCTAAGGTGGGTGATATTTAGTTGGAGATCATCGAAGAATTTCTGAGTTAAGAAACATGACTCCCCCTCACTGGTAAAAAATGGTTTAAAAATTCAAAGTTGGACGAAGTACCCTGGAGTCTGTTCGTCACCTCTAGGAAAATTGAATGTTGTGACAAAGGTATTCCGGTCTCCCTAGTCAAGGTTAGATGGCATGGTTTATTAGCGGTTTTAAAACAAGTTATTACCTGTGAAGGTCGTTATGGCCTGGTCTTCCTTTACCATGTGCGATTGCTCATGCATTTTATCGGCTTCCATTTAAATATGTCATTTTACCTTCTAAGAAGTTTGTATAAAATGTCAAAGAGATATAAGAAGAAGAAATTAGATTCTAGCCTTTTTCACCATGGTTTGATTAAATTACTGTTGGTTCATCATTTAGAAACCTTGAGTGATGATTGGGACCAGTTTCTAGTTTGAAATGGTTTTGTTACAAAGACTTCTATAGAAACCCCTATGGTGGATAAACCTACGATAGAGAAACCTCTTGGATTCTTAAGTGGCAGGCTAGATTTCTTGTATGAAAACCCTCATGAAAGGGAATTGCCTGATCAGTATTTGCATGAGGAACATGATGTTAGTTCTAGGTTTATTAAAAATATTTAGCATGAACAAATTGTTTGCCCTAATCCTACTATAAAATCCAACAACAAAAACCCTCGCAAACAGTCAAAGAAAAATCAAGAAATAGGGTTTCGTAATAAGAGGGTTGGATGAATCATTTCAAGAAGTCTGTGTAATAAATCCAAACCTCATGTGAGCTCGATCGATTTGATCAAGATCCATGAGGGTTCAAACTCCGAGATCAAGAGTTTTCTAGTACAAGAAGATCTAAATTGTTCTGAACCAGATCAACCATTCGATTATGTTAATAATCTCGCACCATGTATAAAAGGAAGCAAGGAATTTACAGGTATCAAGCTTGGTCAAAGGCCTAAAGTAGATAGTAGTGGTGTTTTAGCAGACAATTACATGCTTCCTCAACCAATTTCTCATGTTGTACATTGTGAAGTTTGTTTACATTGGATAGGTCAGTACTACATAGACATCCCCATCCTTCAATAAAGGAACAAAGCTCTCGCGGCTCAAAATGCCTCATTGGAAAACGAAAACCATGAGCTCAAGGCCAATGCACAAAGACAAACAAAGATTTTGAAAAGGACAAGCAATATCATTATAAAAAATGCTGACAGTGTCAAGGATGTGATCAGTTATGAGATATTGTGATTTGAATTTTGTTATTAGTTGAATGGTAAGTTTTGTTTTTATCACAATTATGTTTTTTGTTATTTTTCTAATCAATCTAGATTAAATTAGATTTTTGTTACCAATAATAAGACTGGTTACAAAATCGAGAGATTCTGTAGCCAAGTCAATTCTCATATAAAATTTAGGACTTGTTAGTTAATAAAATATTTGACTTGCTCATTTCATTTTTCAGGATAGGATGTGTTAGCAACATTTCTTGTCTTGGGCGTAAGAGTATCTAGGTCCATAGGCTGCACGACATGCACCCAAGCGTAGCATAGAAAAATCGCGTTTCTGGTTACTAATTAAGAAAGTGAGCAGTCTTATTTCAACGGCAAGGATTAATTGACAGACCAGATCGACGGTCGGTGGGTAATTGCAGTCAGTCGAGTCATGCCAAATATAGCCCAGAAGTTTTCAAAAAGGTGAACGGTCGAAATTCTCCATGGAGAACTCGTGAAGTAACGAGGGTTGTTGATCGCGATCAGTTGATGCGTGGGTTCATTTCTTGAACTCAGGGTTCGTGAGTTCGAAGGTAAGACCATATCCTTTTGTTGCGCGAGATCACGAGTCTCGAGAATTGTGGAAAGGAAAAGATCCATCGCTTCTCGGGATTTCACGGAGGGAGAGTGCCAAGGTTTGACATTCTAACTCGCGAGGTCGAGAGTTGCGAGAGGCGCTAGCACTTAAGCCCTGGCCGATGGTTACGTGTGGAGGGCATCGAAAATAAAAAGAGATATACAATATCGCCAAATATAGTTGGGACTATCCGATCAAAGAAGGGACACATGGTGCACGATTAGGCTCCTTTCCTTTTCTCCCATCGCAACTTTGAAGCATGAGGAGAAACCTCTTCCTAGACCCAAGACGCGAAGTGCCGAAGGCATCGCGGACCCCAGCCCATAGTATTGCTGAGAGGATCGGGACCGTTCATCAGAAGGACACGCAGCGCAAGATCTGAGCCATAGGTGGGGCCCTTCGGGATGTTCATAGTGAAAGTGTCGAAGATGTAATCTCAGTCGTCCATCCTGCAGGGACACATGGTGCGTGATTAGGTTCTTCTCCTTTTCTCCCATCGCATATTCGAAGCACCAGGAGCAGATCCTTCATTTCCCTGAGACGCAAAGTGCTGAGAGCGTCTAGGGCCCAGGCCCACAGTATCACCGAATGATTTCAGGACCGTCAGATCAGAGAGGGATGTGTGGTGCCCAATTAGGCCATCTCAACATTTCACCCATCATGACTTTGAAGAGAAAGGATCATCTCCTTCCTCTCCACGAACACCGAAAGCACCTTTGAGGATACGTGCATGGTCACAACCCGTGATCACTTGGGAAATAGAAAGAGTTGTGCAAGAGGGACCGAAAGCGTCAAGTTTAGTCTCAGAAGGGATCATCGCAATCTCCAAGTGCCCATCCGATTCGGTCTCAATCCTGGTTCTTGTTGGGAGTAAATGAAGGTGGGAGGAGGTGGTTGAAACCTCTCCTCACTCATTAAGTGTAAGGTATGGAGGATCTAGCAAGCAGTCTACCCGAGATGGTCTTGTGTGCCGATTTTTTCAAAGAATCCATGCCGAGTCCTCGACTAGCCAGAGAGGTCTACACATGCTAACTCAGCACTTAATGGCTTAGATCCCCCCCATTGCAGGAGCCATGTGCAGTTAAGGTGGCATCTAATGAAGGATATCCGTCTGAGTTTGACTGAAGGGATGCCACACCTTGGAGGTCCAAGCACGCCTCTATTAGGTGAATTTTTATGAGTATATGTACTCAGTTTTTCTATTTTGTTAAGGATCGATGGTTGAAAAAGGCTCCCGATTGTAAAAGCTTTAATGAAGCACTGGTTATTTTGGTTATGTATTAACATATGAGACTTCTTACCTTATGAATGCCAGCTTCTTTCCATGTCTTTTTTCATACTGTATTAGAACAACTCGGAATTGGACGATCCAGTTGAGTTGTAGCAGTTATAGGATGATGTAGGTTGGATCATTGTAACAACTACGTTGTCTCTAATCGGTCTTGTGATTTTATCAACACTGAATGACTTGGAATTGGAGGATCCAGTCAAGTCACCCCTTTAGTTACCCGAAACTCTGAACCAAGAGGATCTTACATTTAGGGTTTTTCTTCTACAAACTACTGAAAGGCCTGTTGTCCGAGGTAGTTTTGCTCACTCCTCTCACCAAGTCTTCCACCTGCTCATTTTACAATCAACCCACTGACTGAAGTTAGATCAAGACCTCCTTTGTTCTTTACATACCAGACCTGATCCCTGAGCTAGAGTGATTCCGTCCTAGGTATCTAACCATTTGATCATCCATTAAACTTATCGTGACATAAAACTGATGGGCATTGGGTTCTGATCCTGTCACAATCTAGGAGTGACTTCTGACGCTAACATTTATGGTGTCGTTGCCAGGGATTGAACTTGAATATTTTCAATGGGATTGAACGACAATGATCAAATGATTCTAAAGGTGCATCAAATATCAGAACTATTGGGATTGCTATTGTGCACCTAGAGACTCCACTTTGGTGACTCCAAGGTTTCCACAACACTGTTTCGGTTGTGGCTACTTTAGCAGACCTGAAAGCTGACCCAAAGGAGCTTTCTCAAGAAGGTCTCAACAGCTACTTTCTCAGCTTGAGAAGTTCCCTTGGGTAATGACAATGTTAAGATCTAGCTTTTGATGGTGAACAAAGACCAGGCACATTCGAAGCTGCCCATTTTTCACTTGGCGAATCCACTGGTTCGATATGGAGAAAATCCTGGCTCGAAGGTTTTCCCCTTTTAATTTTTCTTCTATTCCTGGTTTTCCTAATCATGTCCCTTCTCTAGATGAATGGAGCGATTATTTTCCAAAATTTAGAGAGCGTAATGAGGACAACCCTACTCAGCACCTCAGTGAGTTTCATGAACTCATGCATTAGTGGGAGAAACATCATGAGGATGTATTACTAAAAATGTTCATGTTCTTGTTAGTAAGGGATGCTCGTGAATGGTATCATTCTCTACCCCCTGCTATCATTTCTTCACTTAGTGAATTTCATGCATCTTTTAATAGGCGCTGTCAAAAGTTTTATTCCTCTGAGTTTATCTGTCATAGTTGTTGTGGGGGATGTCAGGACAGTGAGCAAGATATGGCTGTGTCTCATGAAGGTTGTGAGGATAAGAGAAGATATAAGTATGAGGACCCTGGGGAGGAGGAAGATGCTTTGGGTGAATCTTGGGAATTGGTAAAATCCCTCCCTGCCCAACTGGATAGGTGGGAAGTTCAGCGATGTGTAGAGGATTTTTCAGCCTTTGAAGAAGATACTCTTGGTATCTCTACAATGGATGATGATGAAGACCCCAGGGAGGAAGAAGACACTCTAAGTAGGATAATGGAGAAGGTGAAGTATCTCTCCACTCGGTTAGAGAGGTTGGAATATGAAGGTAACGCAGAGGATTTTATAGGCCCTGAAGCAGATGTTCTTGACCCCCCTGCTGAACATGATATCATTGGATATTTCTACACGATAGAGGCCTTTCCATCTTCTCCTAACGTGTTTGTCGTCCCAAGATTTAATGATTATTTAGAAGAGAAGCAGCAGAGTCCTGCACCACATTTTTCTAACCAGAGGAGCAACCCGCCTGCATATGACAACCACGAATCAGATTCTGAGCTGGATATGTGGGATTTCCAAGAACCAACTACAGAGCCTTATCCTTTGTTCACTAAGAAATACCATTGTGAGGAAATCAGCCATCCTGAGCAGCAGTTGGAAGAGCAGAGCTTTCCAATGGTCCCTATTTATGATGATTATGAATCTGATCCCTGGGAGAGTTATGAAGAGCAGGAAGAGGACCAAAAAGGGGTGTTGTTTACAGCCTGCATAGAGGTCATCGAGTAGCCATTTGAAGAGAATAGCTTTCCCATTGGTCCAGTTTATGACGATTTTGAATATGACCTGGGGGAAGAGCCAAGAGAAGAGGAGAAAGAGCCAGAAGAGCAGCTGAGGGAACATATTATCTTCTTTCCAGAGCCGGTCAGCAGGTAGCTAGCACCTGAGCACTGTCAGCCTACGTCATTTGTTCTTTTTTACCCACCTGTGCTTACCATAGATATTCAGCCACATGTGAACAACTGTGTAGCAGAGAAGGCTACATGTCACCCATCTTCTGGAGTTTTCCACTGGTCCTATGAGCCTGTGAAGGAATACATGGAGTTGTATTTCCTTCACAATTTGGAGCCTCCCTACATCATCTCAGCTTCAGCCTATGAGGAGGAGTTGAAGAGCATAGTCGTTTTTCTGTCACAGTTACACCATCTGTTTGTGATCATCGACAGAAGGAAGGAGATTCTATTCAAGAAGATGCTTGAATGGCTATGGTGGAAATTTTCTTTCACCTAGCCCCATGTAAAGTATTTTATTAGTTTAGGATTGTACATAAATAATCTTTTTGAGCATACATGTTTATCTTGTTTTGTTTTTACTTTTCAGCCTGTATTTCCAGTAGGATGTTTTGAGCTTGACTCCATAGCCCAATAGTCAGGCACTAGAACTGAAAAAGAGTTCTTAGAGAATCACAGGGATGAATCTATCCCCCATGGAGCCTAAGGTTAGCAACATTTCTTGTCTTGGGCGTAAGAGTATCTAGGTCCATAGGCTGCACGACAAGCGCCCAAGCGTAGCACATAAAATCTCGTTTCTGGTTACCAATCAAGCAAGCGGGTAGTCTGATTTCAATGACAAGGATTAATTGATGAAGCAGATCGACAGTCGGTGGGTAATTGCAGTCAATCAAGTCATGCCAAATATAGCCCAGGAGTTTTCAAAGAGGTGAACGGTCGGAATTCTTCATGAAGAACTCGCGAAGTAACGAGGGTCATTGATCACGATTAGTTGATGCATGGGTTCATTTCTTGAACTCGAGGTTTGTGAGTTTGGAGGGAAGACCATATCCTTTGGTTGCACGAGATCGCGAGTCTCGAGAATTGTGGAAAGGAAAAGAGCCATCACCTCTTGGGATTTCGCAGAGGGAGAGTGCCAAGGTTCGACATTCTAACTCATGAGGTCGTGAGTTGAGAGAGGCGCTAGCACTTAAGCCCTGGCCGATGGTTACATGTGGAGGGAATAGAAAATAAAAAGAGCTATATAGTATTACCAAATATAGTCGAGACCATCCGATCAAAGAAGGGACACGTGGTGTGAGATTAGGCTCCTCGCCTTTTCACCCATCGCGACTTTGAAGCACGAGGAGCAGCCTCTTCCTAGCCCCAAGACGCGAAGTGTCGAAGGCGTCACGGACCTGGGCCCACAGTATTGCCGAGAGGATCAGGACCGTTCATCATAAGGACACGCGGTGCAAAATCTGAGCCACAGGTGGGGCCCTTCGGGATGTTCATAGTGAAAGTGTCGAAGACGTAATCTCAACCGTCCATCCTGCAGGGACATGTGGTGCGCAATTAGGTTCTTTGCCTTTTCACCCATCGGAGCTTCGAAGCACAAGGAGAAGCTCCTTCATATCCCCGAGACGTGAAGTGTTGAGAGAATCCAGGGCCCGGGTCCATAGTATCACAAAATGAGTTCAGGACCATCAGATCAGAGAGGGATGCTTGGTGCCCAATTAGGCCATCTAGGCATTTCTCCCATCACGACTTTGAAGAGAAAGGATCAACTCCTTCCTATCCATGAATGCCGAAAGTGCCTTTGAGGATAAGCACAGGGTCATGTCCTATGATCACTTGGGAAATAGAAAGAGTTGTGCAAGAGGGGCCGAAAGCATCGAGTTTAGTCTCAGAAGGGATCATCGTGATCTCCAGGTGCCCATCCGATTCGGTCTCAATCCTGGTGCTTGATGGGAGTAAATGAAGGTGGGAGGAGGTGGTTGAAACCTCTCCTCACTCATTAAGTGTAAGGTATGGAGGATATGGCAAGAAGTCTGCCCGAGACAGTCCTATGTGCCAATTTTTTCAAAGAAGCCATGCTGAGTCCTCGACTAGCCAGAGAGGTCTGCACACGCTAACTCGACACTTAATGCCTCAGCTCCCCCCCCTTTCAAGAGGCATGCGCAGTTAAGGTGGTGTCTGACGAAGGATATCCATCCGAGTTTGACTTAAGGGACGCCACGCCTTGGAGGTCCGAGCACACCTCTATTAGGCGAATTTTTCTGAGTATATGTACTCAATTTTTGTATTTTGTTAAGGATTGATGGTTGAGCAAGTCTCCCGATTGTAAAAGATTTAACAAAGCACTGGTTATTCTAGTTATGTATTAACATCTGAGAGTTATTGCCTTATGAATGTCATCTTCTTTCCATGTCTTTGTTCATACTGTATTAGAACAACTCAGAATTGGAGGATCCAATCGAGTTGTAGCTATTATAGGATGATGTAGGTTGGATCACTGTAATAGCTACGTTGTCTCTAATCAGTCTTGTGATTTTCTCAATGCTGAATGACTTGGAATTGGAGGATCCACTCAAGTCACCCCTTCAGTTACCCGAAACTCTGAACTAAGAGGATCTTGCATTTAGGGTTTTTCTTCTGGAAACTGTTGAAAGGCCTGTTGCCTGAGGTAGTTTTGCTCACTCCTCTCACCAAGTCTTCCACCTGCTCATTTTACAATCAACCCACTGACTGAAGTTAGATCAATACCTTCTTGTTCTTTACATACCAGACCTGGTCCCTGAGGTAGAGTGATTCCATCCTGGGTCTCTAACCATTTGATCATCCATTAAACTTATCGTGACATAAAATTGATGGGCGTTGGGCTCTGCTCCTGTCGCAATCCAGGAGTGACTTCTGACGCTAACAGGATGTATCTGATGTTGACCTTATGGGATGGAGCATGCTGGACTTAGTCGATCATCTATCTTCTTTTTTCTTATTTTGTAAATAGAAGAAAATTCTCATAAATTTTGAAGATTTAGTTTGATATTGAGTGGCTCTAAGCCCTCTATATTTGTAACTTTTAGATCTTTTTGAGATCTGATCCACTCTTATAAGATAGGAATTTTAGCCTTTGTAAACTTTTTAAATACTCCATATTTTGTAATGAAAATCATCTTGGCTGAGGGCAGAAGATGGACAAGTGATTCCAAGACTTAATGAAACATCATATATGCATTTTGGATTTAGCCTTTTGTTAATGATGTTTTCATTTATGTTTTGTTAATCCTAATACATTAACGGGTCTGATAGATTTAGACTTAATGATCTATTATGTTTGGGATATCTATATTATAAAGATCGTCTATAATTTTCTACCCTAGATATAAATACTGTGATCATATCTCCAATTAGAATGATAGGATTTATATTTGAATCTTAATTGAATGATGAAATGCATAAGGTAATTTCAGATTTATCTTGCTGTAATTATATGCAATTATAAGATCACAAGGTTATATCTGTGTTTCCACTTCTGTCATTAAATCTAAGTTGCCAGTACATGTTTTGAATTTATTTAGAATAGTCATAGAGTTCATTGCATATTTCTCTCTTGGGCGTGGAAGTTAGATGTTCTTCACTCATACAGATGCTTGGACACACCTCACTAACTAACAAACATGTTAGTTCCTTTGTATTTCTCAATTCTGTCATTTACATATTAATGAAACTAGAATGTATGGTTCAACTTTTGAGTATCCGCACGTCTACGTTTCGTAGTTTATTCAATTCAAGATAAGTTAGATTCATAAAGGAAAACAGAAAAGATTTAAATGTTCTTTCTTTATCTACTTCTTAACAGAAATAATTTTCACATTTGATTTTGTAAGTTTTTATTAAAACTTGCAATTTGTAAATGATGTATATAAGTGATATTAGTATTTTTTCTGTTTAAAATACCTACAGTAGCTATATAAAAACATATGTATGTATATAATATATAGTTGTTATCATTAGTTCAATTATTCCTTTCTTTTCGTTTTCTTTTTAGGATTTTAGATTGGCCAACGGAGCCATTAAACCCGTCAGAACAAGTTACACCAAATGGCTTGGGTTATTTAGACAACCCCGGACCAGACCCATTCTTCCATTTGATGGATGGTCAATTTTTCCCGACAACAGACCTCTAGGGGTATCCTTCTCGACTGGAAAACACATTTGAATATCTGTGAAATCCCTGGTCTATCTTCATTCAACTGCCTTCCCTCCAATATATCACAGAGATGTCAAGTATACAAACATTCTACTTGACCATAAACTGAATGTCGAGGTTTCATATTTTTGGCTATCACGTCTTCCAAAGAGAGACCTATCTTCAATCCCCCATAAGCCATATGCACTTACTTAATTGTATTTCTCATTGTTGGGTGAATTCTTCCTTTGTTGGACTGTAATTTCATGCCTATGGAAAATTGATTTTTCACTGGGTTATTTTCTCTTAACCATGTGGTCATACAACCCGTACATGGTCTATGTGAGCTACCTCTCTCTCTTAAGATGTAATTTCTCATTCATTGAACCAATTTTACTTATTAGTTGACTCATCACACAAATTGGTCCACTTAATTAATTATCTAGTCGATTTTTTTATTATACTAGGTCTAGTTGGCTTTGTTGATTGAGTGATCTCTCATTGGGAAAACTTGCTCCTTGGCTAGTCAACTTAATAGACTGGGTCAACTTCCACATAAGCTTGGACAACCTTTGGATTGTAGTGGTCATTGATGTGAGCAATTGATTCTCTATAACATGCATTAGCAGGAACCTCATATATTCTCACCTATGGCTTTGAAGGATCTCTAACAAATACATATTTTCTTTCATTCAAATTTAGATAGAAATTGTTAATGGATTTTAGAGTACCATGAATGTAAGTGTTCAAATGAGTCTTCATAGCAAATTCCTTGGGCTTGTATCCCAAACACTCAAAATAACATACTTGAAGTGATCATGAGGGTGAATTCGTAACACATAACCAACATTCATAACATCTGCACTTGTAAGAAGAGATTGAGATAGATCTGTTTTGCAAGAGATTGTTAGCATTGTTCTTCAACTCAATTGCTAGAAAACACCTCTTTTCTTCAGCTCGGGTTGAAGGAGAATGTTAATTTTTATGCTTGTTTTTTCACCAAATAGTAGCACTAGAAACTACAATTTGTTTTTTCTCTTCTTGAAGTGAAAGGGTGTCCTCATGTTTCTTTAATGATTTGGATTGATATTTCATTGCAAGGTGTTTTCTTCCATTATTGAAGAAATTTGGTTGTAAAGAGCAATGTCCATATTTCCTTTCTAGAAATTAAAACATGGTCCACTTAGATTTTACACTGAGCATTGGTATTTTCACCTCTTAGATGTTTGGGATGACTCGGGTTCTACTTTAGTTCTCCAAAAAAACTCTAGAAACCATCGACCCTTCTGGAGACCAAAAGGAAACACTGCACACAGAGTGCACAATGAAGTCTCACCCAATATGGATTTATGGGTGGATGCATGACGCAAATGTTTGTAGCCTTGGAAGGGATGTTTATTTGGGGATGTTATTCATTCTTATATACTTCAACATTCATCAAATCTACCATTCTATAACCATATTTATTCATTAACATACATTCTGCAGGAAATATCATACTAATATAGTGCATGCTCCATTTTACTATGTTAAGGTCCTAACCCGCACATAGGTAGATCAATGTATTTGGATGTAATAAAGGTCAATATTAATAAGACCTTTCAATAAAATAGAATAAGGCGGATGTAAGAAGACCTAATAGAAGCTTCCGCTTCTAGAAGGATCTTCCTCTAGATGCTTCTTTTTAGTATAAATAGGAG
>JASDQU011377852.1:1864-24072 GCA_032191745.1 Picea mariana | reverse complement strand
TGTATTCTAAGAGAGAAGACTGTGAGAGAAAGAAGAGGAAGTTACAGTGGGTTTTGTTGTAGGTTGTATCCCTTCATTTTGCTGGATAATAATAAAGAAAGGACCTGGCAATTTCTCTGGTGGACGTAGCCCACACTGGGTAAACCACATAAATCTGTGTCTCTCTTGTATTGTGTATCTTATGTGTTTTATTTCCGCATTTGTTTTATTTTATTGCTCCATGGCCCTGTTTTTCTAACAAGAACCAGAGCTTTGTATTCCGCCACATTATTGGTGGCTTCAAATTCTAGCTTGTTTGACAGGGATATGGTTTCCTGAAAAGGTGACACCAAAACCACTCCAGCGCCAGCACCTTCGCTAGAAGAAGCCCCGTAGAAAAACATCTTCCAAACAGAGGTGGTTGGAGGAGGCATCTCGTGATTAAAAATGGGTTGCCTTATTATTTGAAAAGGGGCTTCAGGAGTATCAGTGAACTACAACAAACTAGATCCCAAATCAATGTCTAGTGCAAAGATAGGATGATTGGTGGGGTTTGCTTCATCACTAACAATGTAGGCCAGCTGAGCTTCTCTATACAACCTCTTGTGTTCTCCTCCAAAGACTAGAATGGTAGCATATGTGAGATCCATCTGTAATGTTCCTCCAAGCTTTTTAATCCAAGATCTTGACAACAGCATGCCGAACTTGGGAGGAACATCAGCTACTACAATGTCCATGACCACACTCTTCATTGGCAGCTGAAATAAAGAGACGACCAAGTCTTTGATGACTCCAAGGAATTGCACCCTCCTTGAATCAAAAGAGTACAAATCATAATAATCCTTTGTCACTTCCAGTCCCAATTCTTCCATGACTATTTTGGGCATAAGGTTGTGGGAAGCTCCTGAATCCATGAGGCATTTATGCAGCACCTTATCATGTATGTTCAGGGATGTGTAGAAGGGAGGGGATGAATCATCTATGTCTTCTACCATGGGACCTAGGACGACTGTTGGATTTTCATCTTGAAGATTTATTGAGTTTGTGGAAGGCTAGGGGGACTCAGATTGTAGCAGTTTGGAGAGGGATCTTTTGAAATCTTCATTTTTAACTAGTTCTGAGAGGGGTACGGGAATCCTAATCTTTTGAATTTCGTGCTCAAAACTAAAGGAGGAAAAAGGCTTAGGAGATTCCCTTACCTTGGAGACAGGTTCTTTGGTTGTTGGCGAAGTGTTCTGAGTTTTCTTTTCTTTAGTAGTGATTGTTGCAGCTTTAGCAGGCCTTTCCGCTATGAGGGGCTGATCATGGCTATCAAAATTCCCTTCTTTCTTATTTGACCTAAGATGGTATCTGTTAGGAGTGTTGCTAGCCTTTTCCCCTTTACTCAACTCATTGATTTGAGTGTTGATAAGGGATTCTTCATATGCAAATTGAGTCAAATGGGGAAAAGGGGAAGTGTCTTCAATGAAGTGAATCTCAGGGTCGAGCTCATCCATCTCCTCTCCTTCCTCATGAGAATCTAGGTTATTTTGGAGAGGGGTCTGAATCCTTTGATCATCTCTGTCTTTGCCCCTTTTTTCCCTTGGCAAAGCCTATGGCACATTTTTACCAGGCCTCCTGAAACCTCTATTATCAATATTCTGGGGATTTCTGTACACGGGCTTCCCCTCTAACTCCCACCTTTCCATCCTAGCTGAAAGCGATTTCAACACTTTAGTTACCTCATCCATCTGAAGGGGAAGGGGAGAGAAATGGGATGGGGAGGCTTCAGGTTTCTTCCTGGGTATGTCTCTATCAGCCTTATTCCTTAGTCGGTCAACATCCAATATGTTAGATTCTACTTCCACGGCTACGTCCTGCATGTGAGCCAAAGTGGTGGCTCTCCTTTCCCTCAACAGGAGGAAAAAATTGGGATCAAAGGTGCTAGCATAAGTGATCTTTGCAGAGGCTTCTGAGGGCTTTATCTCAGCGGGGATCTTATTGTACATTTTATTAAATCTTTTGGAGAAGTCAGAGACAGACTCTCCTTCTTTTCTCTTCAAAGACCCAAACTCTGTCATGTAATAAATGAAGTCTTTTTTGTCTCCCCACTATCTCAAAAAAGCATTACCCAAAGCCTCAATCCCATCAATAGATCCAGGAGGCAGGTCCCTAAACCATTTTCTAGCCTCACCCTCAAGGCTATGGACGAAAATCCTCATCCATACGTCTGCATGCATGATAACATGATCATCTATAAAATTGTAAAAGGATTCAAGGTGTTCTTATGCAGCTATGTCCCCCTCACCTGTAAACTTGGGCAGCTGCTTGAGGTAACCATCTGTCGGAAGGGCGTTGAGAGGCTGAGGTAGCAAAAGGGGAGTGTACCTAGCAGTTATTATAGCCTCCATTCTGGTTATGGGGGGATTTGCTCCTGCCATAGGAATATTAGGTGGAGGAGAACTCGGAGGAGAAGGAGCTTGAACAGAGGATACTGGAAATGGGCTTCTAGGTGAGAGGGGAATGACAAGGATTTCTCCCTCTAATCCCAGACCAGTAGGAGAAAAATCGGCAGGAACACTTCCAAAATTCAGGAAACGGGAGACTTCAAAAAAAGGTCTGCTGGGAAGCTAAGAAGAAGAAAATGGAGTTTCTACAGAAGGAGATGGCAAATTACTTGGTTTAGTGGTGGAAGTTTCTCCTTCAGAGGCCTTTCCTCTTATGAAAATTGCCTGTAGATCAGCTTCAGGCGTAGCTAGAGGCAGTTGTGGATGGGACCGTGTATGTCTACCTCTGGAAGCCACAACTAAAATAGCAGGTTCACCATAGTGGATTCATCACAATGGAGTCGCCAGGTGCACAGTAGAAATCTTCAAGGGCTCTGATGCCTAATGCACCTTCAGAATCAGAGGCTCAATGTCGTTCTACCCCAGGGAAAATTTTCAATTTCGTCCCCAGCAACGGTGCCAGAAATGTTAGCATCAGAAGTCACTCCTGGATTACGGCAGGAGTAAGCCTGAGGCCCATCAATTTAAATGTCACAATTTTTTTATAAAGGGTGATCGAATGGAAGTAAACTCAGAACAATATCGTTTAACTCAGAAAAACTAGGTCGGAGTAGCAAAGACAGGTGAGGTCTTGATCTAACTTAAGCCAGTAATTTTTGCATAGTGGTGAGTGAAAAAGGGAAAAGAGTCTGCTCTGGACATCCAGTCTTCCAGCAGGCCATCAAAGGGGGAAAAGTCTCATATATGATATCCTCTCAGACCTGAGAGACTTCAAAGTAAACTTAAAATGTTGCAAAACTAATATAATCAAACATGCATCATACAGTTATTACAACACCTGACTAGATCATCCATGCCCGGGATTTAAGCTTCAGAGAGAAAAGGAAAAGGAAGAGGTTGGCTGCCATTAAACAAGAAGTCTCAAAATGTCAGTCTATAACCAGAGAACTAGAGTTTGTGCTAAAGCTTTACAGTTGGGAGCTCTTCTCTACCATCGATCCTTACAAAATGGAAAAATTGCCTACATATACCCAAAGCCAATAACAGCATCAAAACCGAGGCTTATCATTAAAAACATTACATCTGCATGTTCACTAGCAGACTGCACCTGCATTCTTTGGATGGTCATGTGCTTATACTAGACGCAATCGAAATCCTAGCACCCACAGAAGAATTGACCTGTCTCGGGTCCTTTTCTGGGCTTTCCATTTATGGTGGAGATGATGTCTAACCACCACCAACCACCTCAATAACTACTTCCTTGGGATGGGGAACAGCCCTGGTCAGCTCTACACTCAGACAGCATGGCAGCCTTTCTTTGGTTGTTGCTTCTTGATCAACGGTCTAGATTCTTTCAAGCATTCTCCCACCAAGAGTTCTTGCTTCTTTGCTCTTCGAAGTCCCCAACACCAAATCCGCGAAAGGCTCAAAAAGTGCCATGCGTCCCCTGTGCTCGGATGACCCTGGAGATGCTTGGGAGGATGGGCGCTTTGACTGTCTCCTGGGCTTGCTAAATGTGATCGAGCGCTATGACTATGGGCCCAAGCCAGAGGGCTTTCGCATTTTGTGTTTCGGTGATTCCTGATGCAGTGGAGGAGCGATCCTTGTTCTACCAATGTCTCGGTAGCCGAAGTCACGACCGAGCCCAATCATGTGCCACGCGTCCCCAGGATGGACGGCCTGGATGAATATCTAAATGTGGGACCGCTTCTAGCCTAGGCTCTTTTGGCGCTTCGTGTTTCAGCAATTCCCAATGTAGTGGAGGAGCGATCCTTTGTTCTATCAAAGTCCCGATAGCCGAAATGTCGGGATGGGCTTGTCTCCAAAGGCACTTTTTGCATTTTCAGGATTCGACGATTCTAGATGCAAGGGAAGGAGTCGACCCTTGTTTTTTGAAACCTTGGTAGCCGAAGTTGCGACCACGCCAATCATGTGCCACACGTCCCTTGGTTGGATGGTTGATATCCTCCTTTGATCACCGATCTTGATCCTTTCGGGACTTCATGCACCGGGGATACATGATGTATCTTGTCTTCATTTTCCCAGTTGTTGAATCTGCAAAACCTTAGATCTTTGCCACGTGTCCCCAGGGTGGATGGTTCTGATCACATCGGTGCTTTTCATTTCAAATATCCTGCGAGTCCCCCCATCCTCTTCTTTAGGCCCCACCTTTCCACCGAACCTTAGGCCATGACCGTGGGCTGGGCTCTCAGGGCTATCGCATTTCGCATTTTGGGGATGGCAAGGAACCAACCCCTTGTCTTTCAGACTCCCAGTAACCGAAATGTTGAAATAGTGACTGAGCCTGGTCAAGCGCCATGTGTCCCGACTGGATCGGATGGCCACAATCATTTTGTAGAATATGCACGCTTTCGAGACTTCGTGCACCGGGGATTCCATATGCAGTGGAGGAGTCGGCCCTTGTATTTCGAAGTGCCAGTAGCCGAAATCGCGATTGAGGGACGATCAGGCGCCACGTGTCCCAACTGGATCGGATGGCCCTAATCATATCAGTGATATTAAGCGCTATCTCTTGCGCTAAACTTGGCACAACTCCGTTGATTGCAATTACCCGCCGACCGACGATCTGCTCCATCGATCGATCCTCGCCATTGAATACTGGATCGCCCGTCTGCTAACATTTTAAACCCGAAATGGAGATTTTATGCACTGCACATTGCGCTCATGGATGCGACCTTGGAAAAAATGAATTTGTTGGGCTTTTAAGCCCCATTTCTTCACAGTTCACGCCACGGGCTCGAAAGGAGAGAAAACACCCCCTCTTCTTATAAGAATTAATGTTAACACATATGACCGTTGATGCATATTGTTTAGGCATGGATATGAGGAGTTAGCCTCGGTTGGTCGAGCTAGCCTGCCGACAAAAGGGCGTAACCTGGGGTATAAACAATCGGGGTTTAATAGAATTTGGGGTGCGTGGAGACTAGCTCGAGGTCCCATGGATGCGCCACACGACTAGGAGATGAATGGTAAGGGGGACAACATGCCAAGCCTTAGCGCTTAGGCACATGGCAGTGCCCCATATGCCTAGGATCATGGATTTTGGGGGATGCTCCATTAATTTATGCCCAAAGTGGGTTTTAAAACTATATGTATGAATTTTATGGATTTCTTCAACAGTTTTTGGAGATTTAATCCATTTTTGGAGGAGCTTGGGCCATTTTTTAGACCAGATATTGGGGGGAAGTTGGGAGATGGTTACCAACTTCAGGCCTATATAAACCAGAGGCTCTTGAATCCATGGAGGAGAGTTCAGAGCAGAGAAATGATGTTTAAATATTGAGGCAAAGCCAATTTTATGCAAGGAAGCTATTGAGGAGCGCACCTTTGCGGGCCATTTATGGGAGCTTCGTTCATCCATTTTCAGTGTCGTCAATTTTGATGGGTTATTGAGATCTGGTAGAACACAACCATATCATTTTTTCAATCCAGTGGCACTTTCCTAATGTACATTTAAATCTTCAAATAGAAATAAGAAAGCCTCACCCACTAAGACAGAGGCCTGAAGACATAGGCGAGATTTCCAAACTCTGTTATCACTTTGGCGTTTTATGGTTTGTTGTTCTTCATTCTTATTTCCAAATATGTATATTCCTTAATGGATGTTATGTTTCTTCATTAATTCTTCCTCTTCATTAAGTTCCTAAATGGTAATTTAACTCATGCAAAATAACTTAACCATTATCGTTTAAAAGATCATTTTCGGATCAAGTGGTATCATTTTGAGTTTGCATGTTTACCAGGGAAAAGCTCATCTTAGTTGAGAAAATGGCATCTAAAGAGGGAATTTCTCAAGATGAGAAGGATATGCAAAAAACTCTCTTTGCCATGTCAGAGATGGTGAAAGTGTTGTATGAAGATTACTTGGAATGGAAGAGATTGGTTCAAGGGAAATATTCAAAGAACAACAAAAGCGAAGAAGAATTGAAGGAATTTCTTCTACACCGAATTCAAAAAACATCTGAGGTATGCAGTGGAAGTCATTCATCAATTTCACAATGTTCCCATCAAGATGGTTCTTTTGGTGCATTTGAAAAACATACAAGAGGTATAGGTTTGAAATTGCTAACCAAGATGGGTTATGAAGGAAAGGGCCTTGGAAATAAGGGCCAAGGTATTGTTAATCCCATAGAGGTTGTGGAAATACCTCGTTATTTAGGATTGGGATATGGAAAAGAGGAGATTGGAGCATTCTCCAAGATGGGTTCCAAAGCCTTGGAAGTAAGTGATGTTTCAAATGATCAGCTTAAGTCATTGCAGGAACACTTCACGAAAGGTGTTGGTGTATCACTCCTTGATGGTGATAGTGAATGAAAATCATTCCCAAATAAAAGTGAAGTTTAGCAAGACAGGTATAATGGTAATGATTTTTCCAATTCTCTTTTTTATTATAAAAAACATAATCATGTAATCTGAAACTTGTGGAATATGTATCCTTGTACATTTTGTCATTCACCTAAGCATTGTGTGGCCAAGTGTTGGAAGATACAATATTTGTACAAGAAGTTTATGTCGAGCAGGAAGGAGACACGACATAAAGACTCAACTCCACAATGGAAGAAAGAGAAGGGAAAACAAGTCTGGATGCCAAAAACTCACTGCACTTCTTGTAACAGGGGTGGAAATCAAAAGGCCAAATGTTGGAAGCTTAATCTGGAGCTTCGTCCAAAGAAGGACAAAAGGATTGCACATGTATTCACAAAGGAAGAGGCATTACCAGTGAAGCAAGAGGAACACTATTAAGGAAAGAAACCATCCACTTGGTTTTTCCAGAAGTGGATGTCACATCTTCATTGTATTTTACTTCCATTAATGTAATCATACATGTTGAAATGATGACCTGTTATAACATCATTTTTGTGCAACATAGTGTTTTGTTTTTGTCCTTATGAGTATGTAATCAGTAAGGTCCATTTTGTAACCTTTTTGAGGACCAAAATGTCTTTAGTGGGGAGGTGTGATCTAGAATGGATCTCGGAGCCAAGATGGGGCTTAGAAAGGCCTAAAAACAAAAGTTCTCAAAATCTCTTCAAAACAAATATGTGCATATTCCTCAACATTACGAACCCAACACAACTTGAACGGGCTCAAACGGATGTCGTATGCTCAAGATATCACGATATGTTTGTTTTTTCAAACAAGCAAAAAAAGATGTTGACTGTACAATCCGTATAGTCTGTACAATGTTGATGTGGCAGCTAACTGTACAGGCCATACGACTATACAACTGATGTGGCAGGGTGTGTTGGCACTGATGTGGATAGGTACAAGTGGTTGATTCAAGGTGTGACATGTGGCACCACTGCAAGGGTGATACGTGGCACATCTGTATGGTTGATGTGGTAGGTTCGTACGACATGTGGCAAGGGGATGATGTGGCATATACAGTTGGTTGCTGACTGGGAAGACATGCAGGCATACAAGTGGATGAATCGGCGATTGACACATGGCATTTTGTTGGCAAGTGGTAAGGTGCCACGTGGCCTCATCATGGGCTTCCACATGGCAGCCATTTATTGGTCTGTTTTTGTTATGGCAAATGTTTTTTGGAGACTATGGGATTCGACCCCGTGACCTCCGGTCCAGGCATAAGACTTGGAAGGGCTGGGCTAGCCAACCCGCCCAAGGGTAGTGCTTATACCATAACGTTTACAACTTATATTTAAATTTACATGTGTGTTATGGTAGGCAGAGTAAGGGTTGGGGCTTAGCCCCAACCCTGTCACAAAACACTTACCACAGGACCATAGCATATGACCACTGCCTCTGTTGTTTGTTTGGCATGGATTTGTTATGGCCAACCCTTAGTTATGTGTATGTAAATATGAACCTTGATGCATATCGTTTGGGCATAGATATGAGGGGTTATCCCCATTCGGTCAGGCTAGCCCGTCAACCAAGGGCATAACCTGGGGTCTAAACAACTAGGGCTTAACAAAATTTGGGGCACGTGGAGACTAGCTCGAGTTCCCATGGATGCACCACATGACCAAGAGTTGAACGGTAAGGGGGCCAGCGTGCCAAGGCTTAGCACTTGGGCACATGACAACGCCCCATATGCCCAGGAGCGTGGATTTTGGGGGTTGCGCCCTTAATTTATGCCCAAAGTGGGTTTTAAAACTATATTGTATAATTTTTATGGATTTCTTCAAGAGTTTTTGGAAATTTAATCCATTTTTTAGGATCTTGGGCCCTTTTTGAGGTCATATCTTGGGGGGAAGTTGGGAGATGGTTACCAACTTCAGGCCTATATAAACCATAGGCTCTTGAAGTCATGGAGGGAGAGTTAAAAGTAGATAAATGTTGTTGAAATACTGAGGCAAATCCAATTTTATGTAAGGAAGCTATTGAGGAGGGCACCTTTGCGGGCCATTTCTAGCAGCTTCATTCATATGTTTTCAATGCCGTCAATTTTGATGGGTTCTTGAGATCTAGTAGAACAAAACCAGCTCATTTTTGTAATCCATTGGCACTTTCATGATGTATATTTAAATCTTAGAACATAAATAAGAAAGCCTCACCCAATGAGACAAAGTCCCAAAGATGTAGGCGAGGTTGTCAAATTCCGTTATCACTTTGGTGTTTTATGGTTTGTTGTTCTTCATTCTTATTTCCAGATCTTTATATTGCTTAATGGATGCTATGTTTCTTCATTAATTCTTCCTCTTCATTAAGTTCCTAAATGGTAATTTGACTCATGCAAAATAACTCAACCATTGTCATTTAAAAGATCATTTCGGATCAAATATCCCCCATGTTGAAATCTCCAATGTTGGCATTTAGTCTAAATTCTCTGCTTGTTCTCCTCCTTGTATGCAGATGATTAATTGTTTTATGTTCTAGCTTTCCCTCTACGTCTGTGTTACATATTTCTAACATATTGTGTAACACTTTAGCAGATGATGGATCATTTAGTAGTTTAACATAGGATTGCAGAAAATCATTTATAATACTTGTCCCAGGGGTTGTGCTTCATTAGTGTGATCCAGCGATGAAGGAATTTTGTATGTTGGTATGTCTTGAGTATGATACACAATTGATGTAGACGCAATGTCTAGCTTCATGAATTATTGGCTGGCTTGCTTGAATAGCTCCTTTTCGTTCTATGCATCAAACTGCTTCTGTGGTTAGGCATTCTTCTTCACCCATTAGTGTTGTGTTGGATCTTGTCTTACTACGTGATATCTTGTCTTATCTCCTCCATGTATAACTATGTTGATATTTTTTCCATCATCCCTTACTTCTGCAGAAATCCATTTAACATTCTGATTGTTTTGATTTCTCTTTTCTTGGATCTTCCCCAATAGTGTCGGACAGTCTTTTGTGTCATGATCTGATGCACGAAAAAACAATAATGTCGCGGGTGGGAGTGGACATTCTCTTTCATAGTGTCCTGGTTGTTGAAAGTTATGGCATATCACTAGTCCTCTGCCTCTTCCAAATCCTCCTCTACCTCGTCCTCCACCTCTATAGCTAGCTCAATNTGATTTTACTGCGCAGGATTATACTGTGGTTGCGCGGTATTGTACTGCAGATGCACAGTGTTATATTGTTGTGGAAGAGTGTTATATGGGGTTTTTTCTTGGTTAAACTGTGGTGCATCTTTACCTGTCATCATTTCTTCCTGCAACCTATAGGTGTCTGATGTTCTTTCCCTCATCAGCTCCATTGTCCTGCAATCTTTGTCATCATGGCCTACTGACTTGCAAAAGTTGCAATATGAACTCTTAGGCACTGTCTGGTATTTCTACATCACTGGACAATGATATGGATCATGCCCCTATGTCTTACACATCTCACACCATATTCCTCCTGATGGAAAAGGGTTTGATAGTCCTGATGCCATGTATTGCGTGAATGTTGGGCATTCGTTCTTGTGATGTCCTTTTGTCTTACATGTGGTACACCAAACAACTTCTCTTTTGTCCTTACCCGTGTTCTGGTTTAATTGAAATGCTAGATTCTTCATGTCCTCCTTCAACTCCTTTATTTTTGGATCTGTCTTCTGATATTCATTATCTTCTAGTTGCAAGGCTTCCTGCAGAGCCTTTGCCTGGGTCTGAAACTTTTGTTGTCTCAAAGGGTATTTCAAGTGTGGTAGTAGTGAATTCGCAAAGGTGTAAGGACAAAGGTGAGGGAAGTTTAGTTGTCTGATGCAGGTGTAAGGACATACCTACCTCTAGGTCCCTTTAGGAAATATTTTTTTGTTTCCTTGTAAGACTTCGCATTATCTACTGCAAATTCTGTGATAAATCCTGCAACAATGTTGTCTAACCAGAAATCTACTGCACGCATAAATTTATTGTCAACTTGTTGTAACTGTGTGATCTCCACAGAATTCCACTCTAGCTATGTGATCCGATTTGTAGGGTGGTTGTATTTCAACCTCAATATCCACTCCTACAACACATGCAGGAAATCACAGAAAAATACTTCATGCAAGTCGCTAAATACGTACTTGTCCAAATATTTGTGCGGTGTTAACTTCGGGTTTTTGTTATTTTTCTGAGAAAATTCCAGTTCCGTTGTTTTCAACCAGCTCTCGATCTTCGCCTTCATTGGGTTCCATGGTCTAAACATCCCCATTTATATTATCATTCTTTTAACGTTTCCTCACCTGATCTGGCATTCTTTTTCCGATTCTTCAGCAGATCTCATTCACTCAATCCCATTTTGTTCCAATGGTCAATGGAACCATTTGATGGTTTGACTTCACTCTTGCTACCATTCTTTGGTTGACCCTGATTCAGATCTACTATGGTTTCCAACAAAACCCCCTAAAACTATCAACCCTCCTGGTAAACAAGGAGGCAACACAACGCACAGAATGCACTGCGCAATCTCACCCAAGATAGTTCTTATGGGTGATTGCAATGCTCAGGTGATTGCATCCTAGGAATGAGTGGGGATCTGGGATTAAAGTCTGTTATATTTATTTGTTTAATCTAACATTCATCTCATCTTGATTAATCTGTCATCCTTATTCATGCATGTAAAGTAACAGATCTAACTAAATCATTCATTCATGCAAAGTAACAGATATAACTAAATCATCCATGCATTTGTTTAACATCTAATCATTAACAGTAAAGGAAATACTCAATACTCAATCACACGACACATGATCTACTGTGGTTCACCCCTCCTGGACTACGTCCACAAATATTTGGTTGCTCTGCTCTTTTATTATTATGTTTCCAAAACTTCAGCGCCTCGCGCATTACAACTCTCCATCATACACAGGTCGAGATCTATAATGAAGCGGACTAGATCAAACCAAGCTCCTCATCCTGTGATATAACCCTCAAGATCTACCTTATTTTCTCTCATCAACTCAACAACTTAAAAAATAGATCGGAATTACAATCCTTCAATCTTCGTACAACATAGTAACAATGACCAATAACACAATAACCAACTGAGAACCCCAACCTAGACCTCCTAGGTACCTATTTATACATTTTTTTGTCTTAATAGCCATTACATCCTCTTACCAAAACCCTAACCCTAACATGGTTAGGTCTTCTTGCATGCATGCCTCACATGATTTCCCCCTCTGTATGCACATTTACCTTGCACGTGTTGTTTTTCCTGCCAGCTGTCTTTTCCTTATTTGTGTTTTATTCTCCAAAATTTTTCTTTACTCCAAAATGGGCCCACGCCCAACAAAAGACAAATTTCTCATTCTTTTCATTGATGATCTCTTGGATGAATTAAGTGGTGCCCAGTTCTTCACTAAACGTGATCTTCATTCTAGCTACCACCAGATACGTATGAAAGACGCAGACATTCCTAAGATTGCATTTCGAACTCATGAGGGCCACTATGAGTTCTTGGTCATGCCCTTTGTCTTGTGAAATGCTCCCTCCACTTTCCAAATCCTCATGAATCATGTCTTCGTCCTTTTTTTTGTCATTTTGTCTTAGTTTTATTTCTTGATATTCTCATCTATATTAAAATCTGGATATCCCATCTTTCTCACATGGAACGAGTTCTTCATCTACTCTCTCAACACCAACTTTTCCTCAAACAATCTAAATGTGATTTTGGAGCCTCGAAGGTCAAGTACTTGGGTCATATTATTGCAAGGTGGGTGTCAGGGTGGATCCTAAGTGGTAGGTAGATAGAGAGGTAGTGGGGCGCCAGAGGACCCATAGTGATAATAGTGGAGGCCATTCAATGTAAGGTGGACTAGGTCGATTATAGTATTAAATAAGGCCCACTATGGTAGTTAGATATAATAAATGTAAGAGGACTTACTAGAAGGTTATACTTCTAGAAGGTTCCTCCTCTAGAATGTTCTTAGGTGGTTGGTAGCACTATATAAAGTGGTTCAAGCAATGTAATGGGATATGAAGAGAAGTATTGTATTTGGAGATGAAGCTCATTAGAAGGTTTCCCCCTCAAAGAGGCAAGTGAACAGGAGAGGATCCCTTCCATAATAGGATTCATTGTATGGTGTTGCCTTACCTCAAGGGTTTTCTTATAATAAAGTTGTGGTTTTCTATATTGTTCCATATATTTTGTGTGGTGATTGTATTTAGATATATTTGGTACTATTGTGGTATTTTGTATTTAGATATTTGGTTCTTAATAATTGGTATTAGAGCACATTCCTTGGCAAGAAGTGTGGGCAACTTTTTTATTTTTGCATATTTTTTCGAAGAAGAAAAAGAGGGATGCAAAATTCGAGACAATTTATGTATATTTCTATGCAAAATTTGCAGAAACAGGTTGTATATCTTAGTTCCTCTCATAAAAAAACCCAATTTAAAAAAAAACCATCTAAAACAGAGTCTAAGAAGTCAAGATATCGACATTTTAAAATATGCAATTTTTCAGGGTGTTTTCTGTGGACGATGACACGATTTTTTTTAATTTTTGTAGCACCTGGAGGTCGAATCTGCTAGAAAAAATTACAGATCTGAGTTCCTGTTTCAAAAATAGTTGATTTCAAAACAAAAAAAATTAGCCAAATCGGAGCTCTGGAAGTGAAGATATTGTTGATTTAAAATCAACCATTTTGGGGGGGTTTTCATGACGACGGCAGGACTACAGAACTCATAATTTTTCACAGAGTGCTTAGATTGCTACCAGACCAGTGTCATTGGATAGATAATTTTAAGATATTTCTTTTGGTATATTATATATGGTATTTCAAATGGATATTCGATTTCTCGTGGAAATTAGATGGAAGATTGAAACCCTTGAGTACCATCTTCAAGAGGGTCTACAAGCTGTCAGGGACAATCGTCACAAGATTCAAAGGTCCTTGGCTTGCACACATGAGAGATATCTTATGGAGGACATCAAGGATGCATATACTCAAGAAGTATATGTTTGGTATGATTTTGAGGCTTATTGTGATGATTGGTAGATGGATATTTGTCATTTTTGGGATGACAACCACTTTCATATTTTATTTGATGACTTTACTCCACCTTCTATAGAGAACATCAATGTGACAAATCAGGAGCCAATTATGATTACCAGTGTCCATCCTGCATATTCTATAGTGGTATTATTTCTTCCAGATTCAGTTACAACCCTTTCCCACTATGTGGATGGATATTCTTATTTGGATCCACATGACGGGTGTCAGTCTTTGGAGCATCATTTTCAGTTGGTTATTAGGTTCCGCTATCTTCCGCGTGGAGTTCACATGAGAACTTGGACAGGAGACCTCAGTTTACAATGGAAGTTGGAATAATTCAACATGGTGGCTTTAATTTCTACATGGGACCTTGGTTCTATAGTCTACTTCAACACTATGGTCCACACTTATCCATGGGACCCTGGTATATGGTTGTACACCCTCATAGCAAGCATTCAGGACAACGTTTTCATAAGGGAGATGGAATGTTAGGTAGCTAAAGAGGTAGTGGGGGGCCTGGAGGGCTCATAGTGATAATAGTGGAGGCCATTCAATGTAAGGTGGAATAGGTCCACTATAGTATTAAATAAATCCCACTATGGTAGTTAGATATAATAAATGTAAGAGGACTTACTAGAAGCTAGAAGGTTCCTCCTCTGGAATGTTCTTAGGTGGTTGGTAGCACTATATAAAGGGGTTCAAGTAATGTAATGGGATATGAAGAGAAGTATTGTATTTGGAGATGAAGCTCATTAGGAGGTTTCCCCCTTAGAGAGGCAAGTGAATAGGAGAGGATCCCTTCCATAATAGGATCCATTGTATGGTGTTGCCCTACCTTAATGGTTTTCTTATAATAAAGTGGTGGTTTTTTATATTGTTCCATATATCTTGTGTGGTGATTGTATTCAAATATATTTGGTACTATTGTGGTATTTGGTATTCATATCTTTGGTTCTTAACACTAAGAAGATTGAAGCTCTGCAGGATTGGCCTCTCCCTAAGACTCTCAAAATATTGCATGGTTTTTTGGGTTTACAGGCTATTATAGCAAGTTTGTTAAGAATTATGGAAAGATTGTGACGCCTCTCACTACTCTCCTTAAAAATAATTCTTTCAATTGGACTCCAACAGTTCATCATTCATTTCAAGCCTTGAAGGAGACTATGTGCACCACTCCTGTGTTGGCCCTTCTTGACTTCACAAAGACCTTTGTCCTGTAATGTGAGGCTTCCGGGAGAGGAATTGGAGCAATCCTTATACAAGATGGTTGGCCTTTGGCATTTACCAGAAAACAATTGTTAGAGTGACTGTTATCACTAAAATATCGTCCGCAAATGGCTACAAGAATCTAGCATTTTCAAATAGCTATGAGTCCACCCATGGACCAAAATTACCAAAAAGCATTTCCAAAGGGTCAAAAATTATGTAACTAGTTGAAAAATCAAGATGCACTATGGCTACACAGGGTGCGTGCGCACATGCGCCATTCAGAAACTCCACAAAAGTGCACATGCGCACGATGCACGTCTGTGGACGCTAAAAGCTACGCACATGTGAGAACGACGCATTTATGAGATTGGTCGGTCTCCCACCCACTTCTGTTTCAGCTTCCAAGTTGATTTGACATCCAAATCTTGGTTGGATCCGATTGGGTGGCTGGTCAAAGACCTAAAAATGCCCTAAATAGCCCCTTTTCACACTAAAAGTTGGTTGCTTAATACCTCAAAGCTATGCTATAAAAGAAGGCCATGGGTGCACTATATTTTCAAGGAATTCATTTGTAAGGTTATGTTGCTGCTATTCTCTTGGGGAATCCTCTTTTCCTATCAAGGGCATACTAGCACCATTCCATTTAAGCAATCCATCTCACCTCTTGCATGGGTTAGCTTGGGATTCTTTCACCATTTCTTCCAAGTTTCCAAGTTGTAAGAAGAGCTCAAGTTTGGGGGTCCAAGAGCCCTCCCTTGGAGGAAGAAGGGACCCAAAGTCCCCTTTCTCTTTGGTGTTTTTCTTTTTCACTAATACAAATCCTTGCCATTGGTGACATGAGTCTTGTTTGCTTCTTGTTCTTATGTCCTTATGCAATAGTTTATTTGTTCTTTCTTTTCTTAGTTTAATTCTTAGCTTAGTCTTTTATGTTTCTTTCTCTAACCCTTTCCTTACTGTTGTCTTGCTTAGTTGACCCAACTAAGCTTGTAAGAACTTTTGTTTTGTTCATTCAGGTGGCAAAGGAGGTGCAACAGATTGGCATGCGTACCTGGATGGGGTATGAAAAAATGGCTCCCTGAGGGCCAAGGATAAAAAGTGGCCCGAATACTGTTTTGATGTAGAGGATGGGGTGTTGATCCTGTGGCTGAAGACGGATCTGAAAACGGATACCCAGTGCTCCCAGAATGGGGTCTAGAAGTTTGGAAAAAAGAACTATATATAGTTGTAGGGCCCACATTGCCACCTCATTTGTACCTGCTGTCAGAGTGATTGGATGAGAGATATTCAGAGGAGATTTGGAGATTCTGGTAGAATGAGGTAGCCGATTCGGGACTAGCGAGCTTCAAGTTAGTGGTCTTATCGTCCTGCATAGATTTAGGTTTTCTATTTGTGGGCAGGGCCTGTATGGAGGGCCATACAGGGGATTTTATGAGTGTGGGCCCTCCAGTGCACAGGCGATCAGAAAATATGCGCGCATGGGTGAGCTCCTGTTATCTGATAACTCGCACATAGGTGCACCCGAAGGGGGAAACAAGGCGTGCATCGCATGCGTGCCTGTTAGCTAGATAGATGTACATGGGTGTGCAGCTGTGTGGTGAACAAGTGCATAGTGATGTGCACTTGTGTACGTGACAGGTGTGCATGAATGCGCCCCTGTATGGTGGGCAGGTGAGCATTCATGCACGCCTGTGGGATGAACAGGCGCGCATATGTGCGCGCCTATGAGGTGGACAGGCGCGCATATGCGTGCCTGTAGGATGAACAGGCATGCATGTGTGCACGCCTGTGGGGTGAACAGGCGCGCATATGTGCGCGCCTGTCGGTTTGAACAGCCATGCCTTTGGGGCAAGGCTGACGGGTGCAAAACTCATCTTTTTTGGAGAATTTAATGTGTTTTATGTTCGAGATGGTTGATCTAGGACTATATTATGTGGTTGCAGGTGAGCATTGGGATGATGTAGGTCCACTAGCGAGAGCGAGATTGGTCACAGCTGAGGGATGTTGTGGCTATTGAGGAGCTGGCGGTTCGTGCTACTTTGGCAGCCTATGGGCTATTGAAGTTCTTCGAGTGCCCTTTGATACGGGCTCAGGAGTATCTTCTTCAGTTTTTTATCTGGATGAGGAGTTCGGACCTGCATTGTTTTATGGTGCGGGGAGAGCACCTAGCCTTCACTGCGGTGGAGGATGTGTACTTTCTGACAGGGCTCCCTATTCGGGGAATGCCCTTACCAGTGGAGCCTGTGTTACTTGGGGACGGGCAGTTGGCTACCTCAGGTCGGAGGTACTGTTCTAGAGAGAACTGTATGTCAGGCTCCGTAGTGAGTATTGGGGCGATGGATGCCCCGATTCATCGTTGTGTAGCAGCGATGGTGGTGAGGGTTTATGGGTCCCCTGCGACTCAGTGGATCATTGGAGGTCAGCTGAGGATCATGGGGAGGGCATTGGCGAGAGAGCACTTTACCTAGGTATTGATGTTGCATGCCAAGATGGTAGGGCAGCTTGACAGGTGTCGGACTACGGACTCAGGGGACTTTGCCTTTGGGTCCATTTGGTGGCCTGGTTTTTGGAGAGGGTGTCAATGTTGTGCCCTGGAGTTTTATTGGGCACACCTGGTGCATGAGAGCTGCGACTGATGCGGTGGTCAACGATTTTGGTTCTCCATGGTGGTGGTGAGGGTGGCCATTATTTCACGGCCGAGGTAGCACAGGTGTGGCAGCAGATGCCCCATATCATACTACGGTATCCATACTGTGGGGTGGATTTTCGGGGTGATCTGGATATGGTGTTACCTCTAGGGGAGGTGTTCGATCACCGAGGTATGATGTGATGTTTTATGTTTTGATATTTAGATGGTATAACATGTGTATTTATGTATAGATGGATGTTGATGCTATCCTTTGTTTGTTTGTATGTGCAGATGTGGGACCTCGTGGGTGTGAGGTTGAGATGGTGAGAGCGCCAGCTCATTAGGAGCCAGTGAGACCGTCGTGGGCAGGAGAGAGACATCGGCATGAGGACGTTGAGGTGAGACTAGTTGGCGATGAGAGAGCGGCTAGGAGACGTCATTTTGATGACCCTAGTGTCGGGCCATCGCATGCTCCTCCGACGGAGGCCGGGGGGGATTTTGAGGATATTCACTGCCGCCTGGAGGCGATACTAAAGGGTGTGCCTGAGGGCATGTGGTCGTGCATCCAAGACGAGGGTGTCCTGGAGCAATGTGTGGGGGTTTTGCTGATGTGGTGGATTGTGGTTCGGCAGGAAGCAGTAGCATGTGCTGTGATGACCGAGCGGTTACCTCCAGGCCCGGAGGGACCGATAGTGGGCAGGGCACCATCGCCTAAGGGAGGGGAAGGAGGTGGTGCTCTAGAGGCACCTTGAGTATCGCTCTGTGTATTTTTGTATTTTGTATATAGGTTGGTGAGCCCATTTTGGTGTAGTGACACTAGTTTTGTATCGAGGTGCTTTACTGGCCTGCGGATTTTGTATATGATGTATTCTATTGTGTATGTAAACATTTTGATGGCACTTTGGACTGACATTTATATATATATGGACATTTTGGGTCTTTGTGATGTTCACATGTATGTGAGAATTTGTTTAATGTTGCCTCTGATGTCTAATCTATATGCTGTGACAGATTCTGGATAGTTTATGTATGTTGAAAGGTATCTTGATGTGATATATGCCATTCAAATACAATGTTAGCTAGGTTATCTATAATTTGATTAAATTGTCTTGAAATATATGTAAATGTAATGAAATCAAACTGTCAAGATAAAATTCTAACTTGTAGGTATTTGCGAAAGAGGCAAGGATCACAGACGTGGTACATGTTATTGAGCTGGAGGACGACCAGTTGTGAGTCTAGTAAGATGCTAAGGTGGTGAATACCATGATAGCGGGCATCGGTGAGGAGACCAATGACGACAGTGTACTCGGCTTGGTTATTGGTTGTTGAACCCAAACATATGTTGTTGGAGTGGAGCAGATCATGTGAGGGGGAATAGAGGGCCCAAGCAGCCGAAGTGAGATTCTGAGTCCAATGGTTGGTGTCGTCGGCATAACCGATGTGGTAGGTCGATGGAGAAGGCATATGTCAATAACATGAATGATAGTTTAGACATGAGGAATGGAAAAAAGATTAAAAACACTATAAAAGAAATAACCTGATGTAGAATGGATACGTTTAGGCGTAAAATTTCTTTAAGTATAACCCATTGATGGGTTCTTTGAGGGAGAGGCCTTCGGGGGAAGCCAGGATGTATGCACCTTTGGTGAGGCAATGTTGGATAATATAGGGGCCATGCCATAGTGACTCAAATTTTCCATGACCGAGGGTATTGTGAGCGATATCATAAGCAAGGACGAGGTCACCTTCGTGAAATGAGCGAAGGTTGACATGGCGATCAAAGGTGGCCTTCGATCATTTTTTGGCTACCTCATTGTTCTGTAATGAAGATCAACGATCTTCATCCAAGGACTCTAAGTGCAGCAAATGCTGCTCCATTGGATCAGTGTCGGGTAATAGCTCAATTGCGATGCGCAAGGTAGGGACTTCGCACTCGATAGGAAGAGTGGCCTCTACCCCATGGACTAGATGAAATGGGGTGAAACTGGTGGCCGTTTTCACGGTCGTCCGCTAAGCCCATAGCGCAGAAAATAACATATGATGCCAATTGGTCTTATGCTTATTAACAAGGAGATTGTTGTATCAAGGATCATCCGAGGGGATGTAAAAGAGATGTTCATCGGGGAAATTGGTATTGACGGGTGCACTGGTAGTATCGGAGGGGAAGGTTGTGACGAGCTCGGAAAGGAAAAGAGCTTTCTTGCTCTTAGGTGTTGCGAATTCGAGATCGTATTCCTGAAGGATAATGATCCAGTGAGCAAATTTACCATTAATTTGTCGATGACTGAGCAAGTATTGCATGGGGTTGGAATCTGCTATGACTTTGGTAGCGCGAAGCAGAATATAATGGCACAGTTTATGGACTACAAGGACGACTACTAGGGCTAGTTTCTCTTCGTGATTGTACTTCAAGGGTGGCCTGGAGAGGTTTTTACTAATGTAGTAAATGACATGCTCACGATCATCATCTCCTATTTGAATGAGAACCCCTGCTACTGAGACAGTTGAGGCTGATATGTAGAGGATATAGTCGCGATTATAGTTGGGTGAACTAATTAAAGGAGCATTGGAAAGCGCCCTTTTAAGATCGTCGAAAGATTTTTGGGCATGTTCATCCCAGTGGAAGGGGTTGTCATGGCGTAATAAGCAAAGGAAACCGTGTGCTCGAGTGGCATAGTCTGGGACAAATCATCATAAAAAGTTGGTTTTTCCTTATAGGCTCTGGAGTTGGTGTAAATTCCGGGAAGGTGGAATTTCTGTGATGGCCTGGACTTTGAGTGGGTCCACGGTAATGCCGCTTTGGGATACGATGAACCCTAGGAGGTGCCCAGCAGTGACGCAGAACAAGCACTTAAGGGGGTTCAAGCGGATGTTGCACTGACGACACCTTTGGAAGATGATTCGTAAATCATCGAGATGTTGAGTGCATTTTTTGGATTGAGCTGTGAGGTCATCCAAGTATGCAAGGATGATATGAGCCAAATCATGAAAAATGTATGTCATAGCCCATTGGAAAGTTGCGCCAGCATTTTTTAGGCCAAAAGGCATAACATTATATGCAAAAGTACCCCAAGGGGTAGTGAATGCGGTTTTGTA
Source organism: Picea mariana (assembly GCA_032191745.1). NCBI lineage: Eukaryota > Viridiplantae > Streptophyta > Pinopsida > Pinales > Pinaceae > Picea > Picea mariana. Next base: position 3,278 of record JASDQU011377852.1, on the reverse strand, counting down.
TTGATCGGCCAGGTGGATTTGGATTTGATTATAGCCAGAAAAACTGTCCATGAAGGATAGAGCCTCGTGGCCTGTGTAGTCGTCGATAATCTAATCGATGAAAGGCATTGGAAAGTTGTCTTTGGGACAGGCATGATTGAGATCACGAAAGTCGGTGCATACATGGATGGAGCCCTGTTTCATATTAATGGGAACAGGATTGGAGACCCATGAGGTATAGGCGATAGGGTAAATGAATCCAGCCGCGCGTAATTTGTCGATCTCGGCTTTGATGGCCGCTACTTTGGATGGGTGTAGTGGTCGTTGTTTTTAGCGACCTGGTGTGATATCAGGCCAAGTGTCTATGCGATGTTTGACAATAGAGGGATCAAGGCCAGGAATATCTTTGTATGACCAAGCAAAAATATTTCGATACTCTTGGAAAAGGGCTTTCTAGGCAGTGACTTCTTCAAGAGTGCATGCGGCACCAATGGTAATTTCCTCTACGACTTCATTTTTTATGGAAATGTCGATTTTGATGGTAGGGGAAATGTTGGCCATATTGCCTTCTTCAAAAGCATATGGGGCAGGGATGGGGTTGTTGAACCAGTCAATGTGCCCGGCTAGGATAAAATCCTTGGTTTCGAATGTGTAAATGGGGTGTTGGTCAGGAGGTGTGAAGGCTTCCTGTGACAAGAAGAGTGCTCTGTGGTGTAGTGCATCCCATGGGTAGTTAGGGGTGGTTAATTCCTCGAGTATGTCCTCGTCACAGTGGAATTGACGGGAATACAAGGGATCCAAAAGAGTGATATCGGTGACTGTTACCATGTGGTTATCTTCTAGTGGTGAAGAGGAAGGGGGAGTGACACAATGAGATTGCATTAGTTCGCTTGTCATAAATCAAATATCGAGATACTAAGGGTTATGAACAGTAGTTTGGCGTAAAATTTATGTGAGGAAATGAACGAGAGAATTGGGGGGATTTGGGGGTAAATTCCCGTATAAATCATCCAAGAACCATGGAGGAGTGGGGAGTGTTTTTGGCTCAGGAGAAACAATATGAAGAATCTTTGGTGATGAGATAGTGTTAGCCATTTGTTCTGGAGGGGGTGTAGGGGTTTGAATGAAGGTCGCTTGGCATTGCCTATATTCAATGATCATAGGACATTGATATGTAAAATGATCTAGTGATTCGCAGAGAGAGCAAGGGCATCTCATACGTTCGTTGACTAAGGCTGTGACATAGTGGATGTCAGTGACAGTAATTGGGGTGGGTGTGTGATGAAAGCTCTGGCGTACAACTATCAGTGTTTGGCAAAATTGAGGTAACGTTGGACAGTGGTGTGTGTAATGGCCATATTCTGAATAGATGGCACATGCGAATTTGGTTCGTAGTCCTTTGTTCCCTACATTCTGTGAGATAGAGGCAATGCTG
>JASDQU011377850.1:2537-14518 GCA_032191745.1 Picea mariana | reverse complement strand
AAAATGGAATACCACAGTTTGATGGACAAAAGTATGTAGTTTGGAGTAGAAGGATGAAAACATATATACACGCACATGATTTGAAATTTGGAAATCAGTTGTAGATGGATACAAAGAAAAAACAATTCTGTCGAGAAATGAAAGAACAATAAAACTCAGGAAAAATAATTCCAAAGCCACAAATGCACTTCTGAATGGTCTTTGTTAATCAGTTTACACTAAATTTATACATTGTAAATTCGCTAAAGAGATTTGGGACAAGCTTCAAAATATTTATGAAGTAGATTCAAAAGTCAAAGCAACAAAGCTTCAAACTTACAGAGGTCAATTAGAACAACTAAATATGAAGGAAGATGAGGATATTGCAGCTTACTTCTTACAATTCGATGAAACAATAAATGCAATCATAGGATTGGGAGAATAAATTAAATAATCTGTAATTGCTCAAAAGGTACTAATATCTCTCCCTATGAGATTTGATCCTAAGATATCAACACTAGAAGAAAGAGAAGATCCAGACTCAATAAGCATGGACGAACTACATGGAATACTCACAACATATGAAATGAGAACTGAATAGGAAAATCCAGATATAAAAGAAACATCTTTCAAAGCATCCAAAAGGTCAAAGAAAAAGGGCAAGAAAAAGGAAAAAGAACATAGCGGTAATAGTGACATCTCAGAAGATGATGAAGAAATGGCCAACTTTGTAAGAAGATTGAAAAAGGGAACCAACGACATATATAAAGGTAAGTTTCCTTTGATTTGTTTTAATTGTGATGGTATTGGTCATTTTTCTAACAAATGTCCTCGTAATAAAAAGAAGAGTAATGACGAAGATTACTCAAATAACAAACAAACATATAAAGGAAAAAGAACTACAAAGAAAGTTTTCAAGAAAATCTTATGCACCAAAGAAGACATCTCATCATCAGATGAATATGAAGTCAGTGATAGTGAGACAAAAAGAGTTATATTCATGGCAGTTGAAGACTCTGACAAAGAAGACACCGAAGAAGAATATGAAGAGGCAGAATTTGATTATCGAGAATAATTGTTGTGTGCCATAGAAGTTATAAGAAGAGAAAAGAAGAAAAAAAAGAAGCTACAAGCGGAACTAGACAATAAAGAAGACACTCAGGAACTAGAACAAATGATCACAAATTTGAAGGTTCAAATAGAAGAAGATAAAAGAGTTGAAGAAGCACTCAAAGAATAGCTAGGAGAAAGAGACAGGATCATTGGAAATTTGGAAGCAGAGATTGTCACATTAAGAAAGGATCTTCAAAAGAAAAATATACAGAACATCTCAAAAGTTTTGGATGACATTATTAGGAGTCAAAAAACTCATCATGACAAGTCCGGACTTGGATACAATCAGACAGAAAATTGATCAAGATCCAAAACAACATAGCAAGAAACATATCCAAAAAGCTATGAAGAAACAATCAAAGGGGATAGGAAGATCTACAAGGAAGATTATAGGGACACTCCTCCACTGAGAAGATTCAGATTTAAAAATCAACAACCAACAGATAGGCCTCAGGAAGAAGAAAGATTCAGAAGAGAAACTCCTTTCAGAAGATCTTCAACTCCCAGGTATCAAACTATATTTTTTTGTTTATGTGATGCATGTAATAATTTTGGACATAAAGATATGAATTGCAGATCTAACAACAGGAACATAAACAACTTTGAAAGTCATACACAAAAGGGTTATCCAAGAAGGCCTAGTGAAACACAGCGAAGAAGTTACAACAGGTTTGAATAATTGAGCACTGAAGTATAATGATACAAGTGTAACAACTTTGGACACATGGCCAAATATTGCAGAATGAAAATTTCTCCTAGAGAACCACAACAGTCACAGACAAGAACCTTAGAAGAGAACATGGAAAAGAGAGCATAATCAATATAGCAATGCAGAATGCACACTCGCTCTACAAGATAAGAAAAATAAACGTGTTTGGTGTGTTGACAATGGTTGTTCAAAACACATGACAGGTGATAAAGACAAATTTCTTACATTAAAAAAGGAAATATATGGATCAGTCTCCTTCAGAAATGATGATTCAACTAAAATCATTGGAAAAGACACAGTCAGAATTGGAAACAAGAATACCAAGGAAGAAAATGTTCTACTTGTAGAAGATATGAAACATAATATTCTAAGTGTGTGTCAAATGCGTGACCAAGGTCATAAATTTACTTTCGATTCACAAAAGTGGGAGATAAGAAAAGAAGGTCCAGGAAAATTGATTGCAACAACTGCAAGAACTTCAAGTAACATATATGTACTAAGTGAAATTGGAAATGAAAAGTGTTGTCTAGGAAAAGAAGATGAAAGTTGGCTATGGCACAAAAGAATGGGTCACATACACTTTGATAACCTTGTCAAAGTCAACAAAAAGGAATCAGTTAGAGAAATTCTCCAAATTATGAAACCAACCAACACTTTATGCAAGCATTGCCAACAAGGAAAGCAAACAAAGACAAGGTTTAAATCAAAATAATATTCAACAACAAGACCACTGGAGATTGTGCATACTGATCTAGTTGGAACAACTACAACAAAGGGTTTAAAAGGTGAGAAAAATTTATATTATTAGTTGATGATTATACAAGAATGACTGCAATTTTCTTTCTCAGAAATAAGTTAGAAGCTTTTGAAACTTCAAGGTCTACAAGGAAATGGTTGAAAATGAAATGGATTCAAAAATAAAATGTTTGAGATATGATAATGGAGGAGAGTTCACTTCAAAGGAATTTATGGAATACTGCAGTAGGCATGGAATAAAAAGACAATTCTTCGTTGCTAGGACACCTCAACAGAATGGAGTTGTTGAAAGAAAGAACACGACAATACAGGAAATGGCTCGAACAATGTTAATGGATTCCAAATTGAAATATATCATTTGGACACATGCAATGCATATAGTGGTTCAAATTCAAAATAGAGTAATGCTTAGAAACAACACTGACAAAACTCCCTACGAGCTATGGAAAGGAATACCAACAAATGTAAAGCACTTCAGAGTATTTGGAAGAAAATGCTACATCAAAAGAGAAGATGCCATAATGGGAAAGTTTGACTCTCGTATGGACAAAGGAGTACTTGTTGGTTACTCAAGTACAATGAAAGCATACAAGTGTTACAATTTGAGGTTGAACAAAGTTGTGGAAAGCATCAATGTAACAATTGATGAAATATGTGGATGTGAATTAAAGGAAGAAGAAAATGAATCAATGGAACAACTTTACAAAGAAGAAACAAAAGATGAAGAAGAAGTAGAAGGGGACGATGAAGAGGATCAGCCATAAGTAGAAGAGAAAGTTCAGTAAGTGCCTCCAAATACACCTAGCAAGCGAGTACAGAAGAATATTCCTTCAGATCATATTATCGAAAACAAAGATGCAAGAGTTGAGACTAGAAGAAGAATCTGTTCACCAGAACAAACACACCTAGCAATCTCATCTACGATTGAACGAATTTTTTTTGAAGAGGCCAGTAAGGATGAATTTTGGAATAAGGCAATGGATGAAGAATTGGATAAAATAGAGAAGAATGACACTTGGGAATTGGTTCCAAGACCAAAGAATAAGAATGTGATTGGAACAAAGTGAATATTCAGAAATAAATTGAATGAAGATGGACAGGTTACAAGGAACAAATCTAGATTGGTATGTAAAGGATACACACAGGTTGAAGGAATCAAATTTGAAGAGACATTTGCTCCAGTTGCCAGAATGGAATCAATCCGATTGCTCCTAGCTTATGCATGCTCCAAGGATATTAAAACGTATCAGATGGACACAAAATCAACTTTTTCTGAACGAGGAACTTGAAGAAGAAGTATACATTGAACAAACAAAAAGATTTCAGTTGTTAGAGAATGCAGATTAAGTGTGTAAATTGAAGAAGGCCTTGTATGGTCTAAAATAGGTTCCTAGAGCATGTTACTCTAGACTGGATAAATATCTACAACATGTAGGGTTCATAAAAGGAAGTGCAGACAACAATCTTTACATCAAGGTAACTCAAGATAGTATTTTATTAATTTAAGTTTATGTTGATGATATTATTTTTGGAAGTACCGATGATAGGTTAAGCCAAACATTTTCAAAGGATATGCAGAATGAATTTGAAATGTCATTACTTGGAGAACTATCCTTCTTTCTGGGTCTTCAGATACGTCAAAGAAACCAAGGAATTTTTATTTCTCAAACTAAGTATATCAAAGAAATGCTAAATAGGTTCGGAACGGAAGATTGCAAACCAGTTACCACTCCTATGAAAACTAGTTGCAAGTTGAGAAAATATGATGATTAAAAGTCTACAGACCAGAGGAAATACATGTCAATGATTTGTAGCTTACTCTATGTGACAACATCCAGATCAGATGTAATGCAGGAAGTTGGACATGTGGCATGATTTCAAGCAACACCAAATGAATCACATGTATTAGCAGTGAAGAGGATTTTCAAATATCTCAAAGGAACATAAGAGTTTGGATTATGGTATCCAAAAAGAAAGGATCTATTAGTTATTGCCTACACAGATGCAGATTGGGCATGTTTCATTAATGACCGACGAAGCACCAGTGGAGCAACGTCCTACTTGGGTGAGTGTTTAGTATCATGGTTAAGCAAGAAACAATAATCAATATCCTTATCTACAACTGATGCATAGTATATTGCATCAACAACATGTTGTACACAGGTTCTATGGATGAAGCAAACTCTGACAGATATACAGTTTGAGTATGATGAGCCCATTCCAATCTATTGTGATAATACAAGCACCATCAATATCTCAAAGAACCCTATGACGAACTCCAAGACGAAGCACATTCCAATAAAGTATCACTTTCTACGGGAATAGGTTGCAGAGAAGAACATTAGAGTTGAATATGTGGGCACAAAAGAACAAATGGAAAACATCTTTACAAAACTGCTTCCACAGGAAGCCTTTGAGTATATTCATTAGAGTCTCGAAGTAATTTCTACTCTAAAATGAATTCTTTTGAATGCTTATCTTATATGTCTTATATTTACACGAGGAAGCACCATAAAGAGGATAGTTTAGGTCGGGATATCATTTTCAGGAAGAGTTTAGTTAGTGTTAGTGTCCCCAAGGATAGTTCAGTTAGGGTGAGCAACCCTGGATGGAAATATACATTTGCCATTGATGACAAATGGGGAGAGATTTATCAGATGCAAAACATAGAGGTATGGTTCTAGGGGGAGCGATGGTCACAGGGGGAGAATAAGTGATATGAATTCAGTATTGCATCATAGTGTTTCCATTAATGCCAAAGGGGGATATTGCTGATTAATTGGGTTGGTTTTAATTGATGTCAACCCTTGAAGAAAGTCCGATATCGAATCCTGGTAGCACAAAGGTTTGGGTAATGAACCCAAGTTTGTTTGATGGATAATGGTATGAGTTTTGATATATTTGTAGGTAAGACTATTAGATATGGATAGTACATGTCATGCCATTTTTGGTGGTATGTGGAACATCACATAACTCCTCACGGTTAGAGAGTTATGGCCATGTGAAGTTGGATAACCCTCATGAGTCATATAGAAGCCCCAAAAGGTAAAAGTGTTTGCAAAAGAAATTATTTAAATAATAAAGTTAATGGAGAACTCCCTAAAATAAGGAAAGTGGGATGCTACATGAAAGTATAAATAAGAGGCAATGATCTCTCATTTAATCACACTTGAACCTATTGAATATCATTGAATATATATTTTGTGAAAGGTTATTTGGGAAGGTATTATTGATAGAGAAAAGTTCGGCAGGAAAAGTGCGGTAGGAAAACTGTGGCAGAAAAAGTGCGGCAAAAAAAGTTCGGCAGGAAAAGTGCAGAAGAAAAAGTGCGGCAGAAAAAGTGCGGAAGAAAAAGTGCGGCAGAAAAAGTGCAACAGAAAATGTGCGGAAAAAAAGTGTGACACAAAAATCGCGGTAGAAAAAGTATGGCAGAAAAAAAGCGGCATAAAAAGTGCGGCAAAAAAATCATGGTAGAAAAAGTGCGGTATAAAAATCATGGCAAAAACATGGTTGGGGTCTATTTATGAGAGATATGGCACATATTGTTTGAGGTATGTTTTGTGAGATAGGGTTTAGCTCTTGATATGGTATTGGATGTTCAATATTGCTGCATATATCATATTTGTTGAGAGATACAGTTGGTATTTGGCATATGTGTATTCGTCTTTTGGTTGTGATGTGTTGCTGAAGTTGCTGGTTTAGCTTGAGGCTACATAATAGTGAGGTTGTGGCACGTGGTTTGATGTAAGGGTTTATGGTATTTGGTTTATGGATAGAGTGATGAATTGTTAGATAACTTTTGATTGTTATATTGGTGTATGTCTTTGGTATATGGTTGAGGTACATGTTGGGTACATGGTTGAGACAAGTAGTTGATGAGTTGGCACATACATGAGGTGTATAGTTGATGATGTTGATGAGTCAAGGTTGATGCATGGTACATGTTGGTTCAAGTTATTGGTATAGGTTGTTTGGTGCAGGTTGATTGGTACAGGTTGTTACAGGTTATTTGTATAGGTTGATAGTGACAGGTTGAAAGTGGCAATGGTTGATTCGGTGACAATGATAGGTTGCCTACATTTGGAATTTATACGTTAGAGCAGTTGGACAGGGCAAGGATAGGTGGTTGTAGCCACCTTCCGGTTGTAGCTAGAGAACTTAGGGGGTTGTAGCCTCCTTCTGGTTGTAGCCAGAGAATTGGGGAGTTGGAGCTTCCCTCACGTTGTAGCTTGAGAAACTACAGTGTTGGAGCCTCCTTCCAGTTGCAACTGGAAAACAAAGGAATTTGCTACTTCCAATGAATGTAATTATTCAATACATATAATAAAAATCATTCTATGGTTTTCTCCCGCTTTGGGTTTCCACATAAAAACACCGGTGTACTGTGTATGTGTATGATTGCTTATTTATTCATTGTTTATTTACTCTGCAATTATTGGATGATAATGCTGCACTAATATAACACTTGCATTATATGGTTAAAAAGGATTAAATTTCTCTATTTCTGATTCACCCCCCCTCTCAGTAATCCAACAATCTTGTCTTGGATTCTATGGCACACATAATGTAGAATAATAGCATGGTTTATTTACCCTATGTGTGGTTTGTAACTTGACATAATTACTCTACACATTGAAACTAGAAGCTTAACATGGTTATTATGGGTCACACATAGTTTCAAATCTTGGTGTAATTACATTGCATACACAAAATAAAATCCTAATGCAATTATTGTTCAAACAAGTAGATTGTCTATAATTATGAATTGGGAAAGAATGGTACTATCATCATTCATTGATTAACTATAAGAACTAATTTTTTATGCGAGACATTGCATCTACAAGGCATGTGGGATTGCATTAAATAATGAGTATTGGAAATGAAATGAGACACAAAAAAACATAAAAGGTGCTTGCTATTCCTATTTTGTGTAGGAAATGTTGGGTAATATGCAAACAAGGGAGTGTTTTTCATAGACAATGAGGTTGGGCATTGTGATGTCCTCATTTTTTATCCCACAAAAGTGCACATGTAGTCTTAATGAAATGGGACAAAAATTGATATGTGGTACTTATACCTTTATGGATAGAGAAGGTGTGGAGGAGCTTGGGGGAAATTGGGGCATGGGGGCCTATTATTGAAGGTAGTTGGAGGAATAAGGCAATCAATAGGGCACTAGGATGAAGTTTCATGGGGTGTGGAGCCTCAGGGAAGAGGTATAGGAATAAGGAGCTTAGGCCCCATGTGTAGAGAGGGTTAGGGGTCGAGTAGAGGTGGGGGACTAGGGGTAAATGGGCCTAGGAATAAAGGAGGATAACAATTTAGCATAGGTAGGGTCCCAAGGGTAGACATGTTTATGGGATGAGAAGGGTTAGGGATAGAGGCGTGGAGGGGGATGGGGATTCGATGGAGATAGGGGCCTAGTGGGAAAGTGGGATAGGGGTAGTGGTTGAGAGCCAATGGTGGAAGGGACTCATGGGAAAGAGTCTAGGGACTAGGGGTAGAGGTGGATAGGGGAATAGGCTTGGTACCAATGGATAAGGGAGGGGGTAGGGGCCTATGTGTTTTATATGCTTTGGGCCCAAGGAAAAAGTGTGGGTTATTGGGCCTTAGGGGAATAGGTTCTAGGGCCCCATGGGTGTAGGAGGTATGGGGACTAAGGGTAAAGGGGTCCAGGTTTTAGGTATAGGTTGGGGGCCAAGTACATATGGAGATATGGTTCAAGAGGTGGGTGCCAAGGGACTAGTGTTGGGAGACTAGTTGAGAGGTGAGGAACCAAGGGAATAAGGGGTTATAGTGAGGGTGGTGGAGAATATGTGGAAGAGGTAAAGGGGATTTGATATCCATATATGAATCATCCAAGGCTAGGGGATATGGTATAGGGAATCAGGGTACAAGGGTTGTGGATGGGGTAGGGTTTGGGATGCAGGTTCAGGGGATAATTTTATGGGTTGAGGGAATGTCGGACCTAGGATGAAGGAGGCCCAAACATAGGGGTAAATGGCATGAAGGTGCCTAGGGGCATGAATAGGTCCCTAGGGAAAATGGGATTAGGTACCTAGGGAAGATGATCTATGGGTAGAGGTCAGGAGGTCCCATGGGAGAGACTATAGACCTAGTGTGAAGGTGGTTAGGGTAGAGGAAAGGGCCCAATGGAAGACAAAATTAGTGGCCTATGGAAATATGATGATGCATGTATAGGTAGGGTCCAAAGAGTGGATGGGTTGGGGATAAAGGATTACTTCAACTAAGTATTGGGTTCCTCCCCTTGACCATATCAATTCCTTGAGACCCATACCTAATGATCAAAAACTTGTGAGGGCACTAACATCTTTCTCATAGTCTAAGGATACCCTCCGGATGTAATATGTGGTGTTTCGAGGTGTTATTCATGGATCTAGATGCCTAGGCACATAGGGGGATAATATTTGAGCATAGGTATCGGCCCAAGCATAAATAGGGCTAAGGTTTGAGCAGAGGTGGGGACAAAGGGTGTTATGAGAAATATTACCCTATGGACAAGTTAAGCTCCCCTTTAGACCAAGACCCCTTCTTTGGTCCAAAGACAAAAGTAAAAAAATGGTTGCTACTTTCCTTATATATCTAGTTCATTAACCTATAGATAGAATAAGGAAGACAAACCTGTTTCGTGAAGTTTGTCCTCACTGCTCCAATTCCTTCAACAATCAAAGAGACCTGCAAAACAATGGAAAACCTTCCTATGTCTACTAGATTTCATTATATTAAACCAGATCTATGTATACCTGATTTGACTTAAGCATAGAAATTAAAATGAAAAATCATAATGAAAGGAATAGGCCAAGTCGATATTAAATGGAAAACCATTAAATGGAAAACCAAAAGAAGGCACTTACATATCACATTGATTTCATAGAAATATTCTCTAATATCTTCTCATCCAACCCTTGCATGAAAGTATTGAGATAAAAATGTTGATGCTTCAATGGATTCCTGACCTTAGGATCAAAAGTTTGACACCTGAAATATTCCTCCCTTCACCTTAGAAATGCCTTCAATTTATAGGATTGAGAGGCTCAACCACCATGGAGAATATCACTCACTAGATCCATTAAATTGGGATCTCCAAGATTTTTAGGGAGAAAATATCTCTCTAGGATTTTAGGGAGAAAATATCTTTGAAGGATTTTAAGGAGGGAATATCTCTCAAGATACACCAAATTAGGATTTGGTTTGAGAAAATATCTCAACCATCCATGAGATTATTAACTTCTCCTTGAGATTAGGAAACTTAATGTGAGGTGGATTATCACACTAAATTAATTTCCCTTTTTCAATAAAAATGAATAATACATGTGCACATAGTATTTTGACCTTCATATGATAAATTTCTCTCCTAACATGTCTAGGGATTATGACAAACACTCCCTCACTAAAGTGTGACAAATTCACACCTAGTAGTGTGGGAATTTGGTTTGTAACAAATGGGTGGAGGGGATAGGGTTTCAATGGAATATAGAGGAATGGGAGATGTGGTGGGGCATGAGGGGGTGGGGAGAGAGAGGAAAAGGGGGAGGGGGTGCAAAGAGGCAACAATGGATGTCCAGGGAAGGTGTAGTGGTGGGAATCAAGGAAAGGAGGGAGGATTTGAGGGGGAGGGTGAAGAAGGATAGAGGGGGGGAGGAGAGGAGGTGAGGGAGAGATAAAGAAGAGAGGGAGATAGGTGACACTGTAAGGTACCATATGTATTATAATAAGAATGCTTTTTTTTTTCAACAAATACCAACGAAACAATAAGATATAGAGAACCATAATACAAAAAATGATACCCTTATTAATAGAAATTCAAGTTCACTTACCTCTTCTGGGGGGTGACCTCTAGAAGAGGATGAGCTCTATTACAATACTTTTCAAGAAAATAATTTCTCATGCATTCTACTCCCATTTATACTAATTCTATCTTCTAAAGAACAATTTAGAGGAATACCTTTCTATAAGTGAAAGCTTCTATTAAGTATTCTTACATTATACTTGTTCACATTATTAAACACACCTTATTAATTAATGTCGGCCTTTATTACATGGAAAATATATTATTCTACCTACATGAGGGGTTAGGGATGTTAGGTCCCTAACATGCCCTCCCCCTTGAAGAATAACCTTTTCCTCAAGGATGGAGATGAGGAAATTGTTGTAGAATGGTAACCGAATCCCATGTGGCTTTTGGAGTTGTATCCTTCCACTGAATTAATACTTCCTTGATGGTTCACCAAAAGAGATGATGCTCTCATTGGTCCAAGATTGGTTTTGGATGCAACCAAATGGAACCTTATTCATCCAACATAGGGACAGTGGTTTGAGTCTGGCACTTAGTTCCAATCACTTTATTTTAGAATGAGACATGAAAACTAGGATGGATCTAAGAATGATTGGGCAGAGCTAACTGGTAGGCCACATGCTCCACTTTCTTGAGAATTTTATACATGCCATAAAATTTGGGGGAAATTTTATGATATTGTTCAACTTTGAGTGAATTCTTCTTATATGGTTGCAAATGAAGAAACACCTGGTCCCCTTAAACCAATTTCCTTTAATAAGGATGAGCATGTACAAAAATCAATGGTTCAACTTTTGGTGGATTAGCGGGTAAAATAGGATCATCTGTTGGGGGTATCTCTTCCATAGGGGAAACATTGGTCTCCCCCTCAGCAAAATCCTTAGAATCAAACATAAAAAGATTCTATTCCTTAAACTTGTGCCCTAGAAAATATTTTTCATCAAAATTATGACAAAGACCCTTGAGTTGGTGTTCAACCATTTCTTCCCAAGTTAATTTTTGAATCTTGAGAGGGGTGGCATGGGGGGTATGATTGGTAGGTTGAGGGAGAGGAAGAAAATATGATTTTTGGTTATGGGAAAATACAACATATTTTTCTTCTTTGACATGTTTAGTAGCTTCCAACCAAGTCTAGGGGTAAGCCATGGGGACCTGGGCACAAATTTCATCCTTTAGGCCACTGATAAAACATTCCTTGAAGAAGGAACCTATCATGCCCTCCATTCCAAAATTCAAGTGATCAAACGTAGTTATAAAGTCTTCCACTGTTCCAGACTATTTCAACTTGATCAAATGTCCTAAATGGTGGGTGTCGGTGTCAAAGCATTTATAAATATTTGCAATAAAATGGGTCCAAGAAACATACCCATGGTGTGATTTTTTATGCCATTGCTACCATTTCCATCATTCAATATCTATATAGAGAACACCATAACGAAGTTTGGAAAACTCATAAGTAATGCCATGAAAAAAAACATAATGCTCCATTTGGGTGACCCAACCCATGGGATCAAAGCCATAAAATTTATTGACCTCAACTCAATGAAGATGAGGGTCATGATGAAAGGAGTTGGAATGAAAGGCCATAATATGGGAGAAGTCAACACC
>JASDQU011377848.1:0-21589 GCA_032191745.1 Picea mariana | reverse complement strand
AAGGTAGTTTGTTGTCATCATTTGCTTAGTATGCTTAGTATTTTACCTTTGCTTACTGTCATGATCTAGTTTGCTTTACATAGAGTTTTCATTCTCTTTCTTAGGAACTATCCATCAATCCTTGGCCCAAAAGTACTTAGGTTACCTAGTTTCAATTTTCTTAGTAGGGTTTGTTCATTATATAGGTTTGCTTGAGTAGGTTAGCCCTAGATAGTTGATTTCCTTAGTTAGTCTACACTCCTACCAACCTTTTTACCTTTGGCATATATTTTGCTACAACTCTAAGTTTACTTACCCCGGGTTGACAATTTAATTGAGGGTAGTTTAGTGTCTTTTTAAGTACATATAAAAAACCTAACATTACCCTAAGCGTAATACTTCTTAAGGTAGATCCTATTTCTAGTCTCCGAAATAGAATTACCCTCAAAATCAACCAGTTGATAAGGACCATTTTCTAAAATTTTGTTAACAATGAATGGTCTGAACCACATGGGTTTGAATTTGCCTTCCCCCAAGGGATATTTATCTTGGTCGTAGACTGGGAAAAGATCTCCTTCAAAGAAAACTCTAGGGAGGTTGGACCGATCGTACTAACACTTGACACGTTGTTTGTGAGCCTTGTTTTCCAAGAATGCATCTCGACACTTCTCATCAAGTTGCTAGAGATATAGAAGACACTCTTCAAGTGGAGTAGTATTGGGCAATAGTTCCACTGCCAACTTAAGAGAGGGAATTTTGAAATCTATGGGTAAGACTTCCTCTAGCTCCTAAATGAGTTGGAAAGGATAAAAGCTGTTAGTAGTCTTTATTGAGGCTCGATAAGCCCAAAGTGTCAAGTACAACATCAAATTCCAATTTAACTTGGACAAATTGATCGTCCGTTGGATGACAGTCTCGAGAGACTTATTAATAGCCTCCAATTGACCATTCACCTGTGGCTAGTAAGGTGATGAATGTTATTGCTTAAACCCCAATTTTTATGTTAACTTGAACATCATTTTGTTTTGGAATTGATTGCCATGGTCTATGAGAATCACCTTCGGAATATCGAACCTGGCTACAATATGGTTAAAAATGAAAAGTGCAGTTGTTTCTCCATCATTTATAAATGTTGGCATGGCCTCGACCTCCTTATTGAAGTAGTCTACCACCACGATGATATAACGATTCCCCCTAGTTGAATCTGGGTGGCATGTATTGAAAGCAATCCCCCACTTGGTGAAGGGACCAAAAACAATAACTGGAAACATGGGAGCAGGGTGTGCCCACATATTCTGAGAGAATATTTGGCATGGGTGACACTTATTTACCACCTCTACACAATATTTAATCAACGAAGGAAAACAATATCTAGCGCGAATAATTTTCTAGGCTATTTCCAACCGAGACAAGTGACCTCCACATGCTCCAGTTTGAGAGTCATTCAACAAAATCTTTGCCTCTTTATGACTGAGATAGTAAAACGGAGAATTTAATCAACTCCTCGATGATATAAAGTATCATCGATGATAATATAGTTTTCCGCTTGATGGCATATTCGTCGATGCTCATCGCGAGAAGCAGAGGAAGGTCACTTCAAAGTTAGAAGATACATAAGTATATTTCCATACCAAGGGTCTGAAGGTGCAATAAGGAAAAGATCCCAATTGATCAGTGACTCTTTAGGAAAATCCTTACCACTTTTGACTGGAAGTTCTAAAATTGGTTCAACAAAGACCAAGGACTTTTTATATTTCGCTGAAACAAAATCCAAGTCAAATTCTTGCAAAATGACTATCCACCGACTGATTTTCACACCGATGACCGATCGTGTTAACAAATATTGAAAATGTTTCACGATAGCTACAATGGTGGTCTTGTGAAGTAATATGTAATGGTAGAACCGTTGGACAACATGGAAAGCTACCAAAGAAAGTTTCTCAACATGGGTGTAGTTGAGTTCCGGTACTACCAAGCCTCGACTAAGATAGTAGATAACATGCTCTTCGAGCGGGTCATCCTCTTGGACCAAGACCATGCCAATAGTAGACTCTACAGCAACCAAATACCACAAGAAATCCTTGCCACTATCTATAGGACTTAGCATAGGGGAAGATGTCAGAGCATGTTTCAATGCTTCGAAAGAGTGTTGAGCCACTTCATTCCGGAAAAATAGGACCCCTTTCTTCATGAGACACATAAACCCTTTAGTAATCTCGACATAGTTAGAAACAAAACACTGAAGAAAGTTAGGTTTCCCTTGTAGAATTTGAAGCTGGGGGATTGTGCATGGGGGATGCAATTGAACTATTGCCTCAACCTTCAGAGGATTGACCATGATCCCTTTATTTGACACGATAAAACCTAACAAGTGACCTGATGTAACGTAAAAAGTACACTTATTTGGATTATGGAGAATTTGGTAGTAGTGATACCTCTCAAAGATAAGTCATAAGTGGTAGGGATGATTGGATCTCTTACGAGAACGTGATTCCAGATCATCAAGATATGCCTTGACTATGTGTTTGAGGTTGTGGAAGGTGAACGACATGGCCCGTTGAAAAGTAGCTCCAAATTTCTTAAGGCCAAAGGAATTTTCCTATATGTGAATGTACCCTAATGACATATAAATGTCATTTTATGTTGATCAAGGGTTTGATCTGAATTTGGTTGTACCTAGAAAAAACATCCATAAACAAAAATACTTCATAACCCGCACATTCATCGAAAATATGGTCAATAAATGGGGTTGGAAAATTATCTTTTGGGCAAGCTTTGTTCATATCATGAAAGTCCATACACACATAGATCATACCTTGTTTTTTGTTGAAAATAATAGGGTTTGACACCCATTCCTTCAATTGCACAGGATAGATGAAACCAACCTTGATGAGTTTCTCCACCTCATCCTTGATGGTCACTGCCTTGCGAGGATTGAATGGGTGAAGCTTCTACTGGGAAGTCTTAACATCGGGGTAAGTTGTAATCTTGTGTTCAACTACACATGGTTCAATGCTTGACATATCCTCATAATACCAGGAAAAAACGTCATGAAACTAATTAAATAATTCAGTATAGATCTGAATCTCCTTGAAGGAACAATCTACTCTGACGAAGACATTTTCCTTGATGCCAGGGGTTATAGAGATGTCTATAGGAATCGTTTCAGCTATACTTTCCATGTTTCCCTCATAATAGATTCCATGTGTGGCTAGAGGGTTAACAAGACAAGTGGCATCTCCATTCATGTTCGTAGTGAATACTCCTACCTCTACTATCCTCAACTCAGGTAAAAAATAAGATATGTGGTGAATATCATCCCATGGTCTATCCAGCCCAGTCATTGCCACCAAAATCGCCTCATCGGAGGGAAATACTAGGTCCAAAGGATCGTGAGTTGCAAGAGAGTATTGATCCCAAATAAGCTCGAGAACGAGATCTAGCTCCTATGGGGGAGATGGATTAGGGTTAGTTGAGGTATGTTAGACAAGAATGTACGCAACCTCAGCAACGGATAAGGGCATAGCCATTCCAATATTCCCTATCCCTTCCATTGAATCCAATGGGGAAGGTAAAATTCATGGGTCGTTAAATTAACTCATTCTAAAAGAAGAGACTTGAAAAATTGCATCCTTCGGCTGATTGGGAACAACCGAAATAAACTTAACATTGTTGGCATGCGACGGATAATCAAAAGTCCTCATTAAAGATGGGAACAATCTGACACCTAAGTTGGCGATACCTAGTTGTGGATTGTCAATCATTGGGACCGTGGATGCCCCGATGAAGGGTCAGGATGGGAGAAGGATAACTAATCAATGATTATGATCCAACCTTCGTGTGGAAAAAATATGACCCTAAAAATGGTGGATACAACCAATGTCATAGCATAGGTCCAACTCTGTCCTAACAAGATATTGTAGTTGAGAGGTGCATCGACTACTTCTACTTCGACGCACACAACTTTTCCCTCCAACTGCATGGAGAAGGAGGGAATTATTCCATGTGGTATAAAATGTCGACCATCAAATGCAGTTAGCAACATGGCTGACAGAGACAACTTAGGTTGGCCAATGGGATTCCAACATGCCAACGACATCACGAAAGTTGAGGCACCCTCATCAACCACCATACGGAAAATGTTCTGTGTCAACGATTTTGTGGCATACACCACTACTATCTGAAAAGTGACGTGGTGAGGAAGACGAGGTTTATAATCTATAGGGACAAAAATAATCATTCTCGAGTTAGTAGTCTAAGCCACTCCCAAGGTAGAAAACAATGCTTTCCTTTGTGAGGGGAAACTTTGGAGGACTTCCAAAGAAAACATTACACAAGGAGTTTGTGCTAGATCCTCCACGATAGAGTAATTATGAGAAGCCCTTGTGTTCGGGTTGTGAAAATCCTTCTTAAATGCACCCTTAGGGATGTGAATCATAGTTTCTACCACAATATTCTCAATTTGAAGAGGAGGTGGTGGGTTGGAGGCTTCTTTGCCTTTCTCAGTAGATTTTGGAATTCTGTAATTATGAGCCTTGGTCTATATATGAGCATCCCATCTCATCATATAAATGTTTCCATCTTCGCTATTAGCATTAGGCTCAGGGGCTCTCTGATTTCCCCCAGGTGCATTTGTGGATGAGGAAGCTTGAGACATATTTTTCTTTTGTGGGAAAGGGTTGGTTAACACAATAGGTTGTTGTTGTGCCAATAAATTTTTGGCTTCCTCAATCCGAGGGCATTGGTGAGTCAAGTGATCGTACGTGCAAAGCTTATAGAGAAACTTCACCTTCCTCTTTTTGTTTTTACCCTCACCAACATTATTCACAACCTTCTTATCCCCTTAACCCTTCTTGTTTTTATATTTACTCTTTCCCTTGGATTTTTGGTTACCCTTGGGATTTGTCATTTTCACACTATGTACATCTAATGTTTGGGTTGTAGGGGAAGCTGAACCAGGAAGTTGGTTGGCCATAGTTTGTTGAATCAATAATTTTTGTAACTGGTTAGTTAACTGATCCGTGGGATTACTTTTTTCTAAGCTTACCATGCCATCAGTGTGAGGCCCAAAATTTTCTTTGGTCTTGTCAAAATTCGACAGTGGTGCATCTGTAAGGATCTCATATAGCATACCAAATTGAAAGTAAATCAATTCTAGTTGTTGGACTCTCATGATATCTTCTTCTTCGGAATAAACCCTGGATGTTGCGATGTCTTTGGATACACATGGCACCAAGGACTTTAGGAACCACTCGATAAAAAATGTGGGAGGGACCTTCACTTTTATCAAGCTATTTCATCGATGCCATTCTCGGATGTGATCTGAGATATGGATGACTTTGGTTTTCTCGAAGTTGGCCAACAACTTTGTGTTGGCATCATATCTTACCGGTAACTGGAAATGGTTTAAGAAGGCCATAGCCAAGTCGTTAAAGTAAGCATACTTTGATCTATCGAGCTCAATATACCATTTCACAGCACCCCCTATAAGAGTGCGTTGAAACCAACACAATTGAGTGGAGTTGTTGGTCCTAAAGTCTCCACCTGACTGTTAAAGGGCAGAGCTAGGCCACCTCAAGTTTAGAATGGTTGTTTTTTTTGTTTTTTTGGTCAGTTAGAGGGTTGGTTTTACCCAGAAAAGAGCATGGTTGGGTTGGAAAAATTATATGGATGAGGGTCCTCCTTGGCTGGTGGCACAAAATGATAGACAAGTGAGATAATAGAGGTAAAAACAAAGGGAAACAACAAATAACTCAATTAATAATCTATTGTAAGAAGTTTAATTCTTAAAATATCATCTCAAGGCATTAAACATGTATCTAAACACAATTACTCCCACAAGTTGCAATAAAAAAAAAATCTTCACCAGAGCATTAGTTGTTTTATAGGTTGCATATTAGTAAAGATAAGTTATACAATAGCTGAAGGAAATGAAATGTACTTAGCACAAATCAAAAACTCCATTCAAGATAAGTTAAAAAAACACATGAAGATTTGGACAAGACACACTATCATTAAGAGTATATTCACCAGGTAGAGAGATTTAATCCATGCATAGAAGCTTTTCAACCAGTCTGATGTATTAATATTCTTCCAAAAAAAAAAACCCTCAAAACATACAAAAATTGCATATTTATCAAAATTGTAGAGGTTCTCATCCATTTGGGACTGAGGATTAACTCTACACTATCAATTGCAAAACAACTTATTGACTAAACTAAAATATTGTTGGAGTGTAGTATTGTATACTTCGAATTTGAATTAAGAAAAAGAAGTGGTTCATATCAAACACAAATGACCACTTATTGTGACTTAATTTAATAGTTTTGAACTTTAAGCAACTAAAAACTGCTACTAGCAATAAAACTTGACTAATGCATATGCTGGAGTAAAATGAACATTGACAAAAACTGTTTGGGAGTGATAGAATTAAGCTTTGTATCACGCACTAGTGTCCATGAACATTGTTGGAGGCCACTGGGAGATAAATGGGTGTGTTGGCAGCAAGTAGTCCAAATTATCTCCTTTAGAAAGAAACAAGTCTTTTGGTTCTTCTTTTGGAGTCTTTGATATTTATTTTGTAGTCTGGACTACAATTTATCCAATTCCTAGTTGTGTCATTGCAAGGTCTGGACTTGAAGCTCCATTTTATGCACTTGTTGGTTTCCATCAACCTTCTCTATTTTGACTTCGACCTGTTTGTTCTTGATTTATTTATCTATGCTAAACATGTTGTGGTCAACTAGTTCTCTGCTTCTAGTTCTCATACTATAATTGTTTATAACCTTAGGTTCTTTACCATTTGTTCCTTTAGTGGACCCCTGAAATCCCACAATGTTAGCTTTAAATTCTGGTTTAATGTCTTGTAAACTATGGAAATGATCCCCTGCATGTGGTGAGGTGCCAATAGAGTCTTGCTCGAGATCAAATCCATAATCTTGTATTCCTTATTCCCCGGAGTTTGAAGGATACTCTGTTTTCACTATTACAAATGGTGTTTATGTAGCCTCCTTCTCACTAGCATTTGATTTCTCTCTTTTCACTATCATACCCTTTAACACATTGACTTCCATTTCCTCCATGCTAGCGAATCCAAGATTGTCATCATGCTTGATCAAAATTGGCTAGGGGTCCTTTAGTGATGGTTTGAATAGAGCCTTGGATTTCGGCCTTAACTGATTCGTAATTCTAGTCTTTATGTTAGGCTTTCTTGGAAATTCATTTTTTTTCTCTCCCTTCCTTTTCCTGTCATGTCTAGTTGGAGGAGATGTTTTAGGTGGAGATTCTACATGAACATCCTTCTCTTTAATTACTTTCTTGTTGTGCAAACCAGGTCCAATTTTCCCTCTCATTCGATTCACAAGATTGTTAGGTTGTTGATCGATGGGGGTTTTTTGGTATTCCTTTGAGTGGCTGGATGACACAGATATTTGTGGCATCTCCAGTGCAGGTGGGTGTATGATGGAATCTTTCCCACTCTTGTTTTCTTTCCCCTTTCTTGTAGACAAACTCAATTGCATGCGGGGGGAATCCTCCATGGGGGTTTCTCTCTTCTTTGATATAAATGGAATATTTATTGCTTTAGGGACTTTCTTGATCCAGGTGGATATCGGTGGCCACCCACCTTTTCCAACTGGCTTAAAATAGTTTTTTGGCAATTTTGGTAATTTACTAGTTTTAACAGTTTTTCGAGTCCTAAGATTTCTGGAGCCGTTTTGAGGCCCTAAATGACGTTTTTTTGGGAAAAAAGGGAGAAATATGGAAGTTCCTTTGATGTTTCTCACACAAAAGTTGTAGTCTTTGGATAGATATTTCTAACAAGGTATTGATCACATCAAACAAAGATCGTATGCAAAAGTTACGACCCTGGGAAGTTGATGTACTCACTTACCCAAACGAGGCCCACATGAGTTTTGGTGCTTCATATCCTAGGGTTAGGTTTTTGGATGTCTAGGGTTTTTTACATTCCTATTTATTGTAAAAAGTCCTTTAAAGCCTCATTTTAACCATCTTCTTGCGAATGAGTGGCCAGTCATCACATCTCTTCTTAGAGACAAGCCACCATCGTTCCAACAAGCTTGTTTTCTGCTGCATTTTACAGTTTCATCTTATTTCCTTATTGAATAGAAAACCAATTTTACTGTATCTCTGTTATTTTTTGTTAAGAACCTGCTAATAATTTGTAGTCATTTCGTTCTGCTCATAAAATCCAAATTAGTGGCATCAGATTGGGCTGCTCATTATCGTCTTAATGCATGTCCCCAACGAGGTCGGATTACAAAGAGTTGGGTCTCAAGCTTGTTTCTCTTGAGGAAAAAAGCTCTCACACGCCCAAGTGACCTCTCATGGTAGGAGAAATGAAAGATTACGTGATAGGAGATCCTTTCAAAATGTTGCTTGAGGAAGCCCTCACGCAACAGAGGAATGAGATGATGGATATTTTTGCGCAAATCCTTCGGCGGCTACCAATAGGCGACACAACCTCCTCGAGCAAAGGTGCCACCCCTTCAAGGTACAAATAAACTTAGATATTCCTATATTTGAAGGTAATATAGATGCACATGTTGTAGACAAGTGGTTGAATCTACTAGAAGGGTATTTTTCTGTCCATCACTTTTCGAATAGAGAAAAGATTACTTTTTCGCTCCTCAAAGTCATTCCGCATGTCAAAGATTGGTGGGAAACTTTCTATGAGAAAAAGAAAACAGAGGAACCCTCATTATTTATAGTCATGATCACTTGGGAATCCTTCAGGGATGCTATTAAGGAACAATACTACCTTGTCAAAATTTATGACGACTTGTATACCACATGGACCACACTGCAACAAGAAAGAGACCAAACAGTGCTAGATTTCACAAATATATTCCATACCTTGCGCACCAAGTTGGGTGTCAAATATTCAGAGAGACATATGGTGCTCACGTATCGTGATGCTTTTCATAGATACAGCCAGACCGAAATCCAATTTCTGGACATCTCATCCTTGAGTGCGACCTACTGATATGTCATCAAAATTGAGCATAAGCTCAAACAAAAGATGCAGTAATTTAGACCTGGGAACCCATCACAAAAAAAGCCATGAAAGGGAGGCCCCAACCCATAGAACAAAGGATAGAGCAAATATTATAGTATTAGGAAAACCAGTCCAAGCCACACGAAAAGAAGGACATCGAAAAGACAAAGAAAGATCCCGAGAAGTGGTGCGATTTTCATAAGAGCCTTTGGCATAACACTGTTGAATGATGCTCAAAGCAGTCGTTGGTGGCTGAATTGAAAGCCTCTGAATCAGATGTGGGTTCTGACTATGAGTCAGAACCAGAAAGGGGAAGATAGATCATTGATGCGAAACCTAGTGCCACCGTTGCTACCACCAAGCTCCATCCTGGTGAACCAGACAAGCCTGAAGAATGAGAGCGCCTCTTCCATTCACAGATGTGGGTAAAAGGCACCCCACTGCACTTCAACATTGATAGTGGTAGCTAGAAGAACCTCATCTCAGCAGAGGTCATCAAGTGGTTGGGCTTGCCGACAATGCCGCACCCACAAACCTACACCATTGGATGGATCCACCAAGGAAGTGATCTCCACATCAACCAATAGTGCCTACTGTCGTATGACATAAAGCCCTTCAAAGATGAGATATTGTGTGATGTTTCTCCTCTTGAAGTTTTCCATGCTATTTTAGGTTAACCTTATTTATGGAAAAGTCATGTTGTATATGAGTCTAGGCCTCGTAGTGTTATTATTACTTTGAACAGGTAATTGTACAGGATACCTGAGGCAGTCCCACCTAGTGCTATTTCCTTGATCTATTCTAATCAATGCAGAATGGTCATCTCTCAGACGGGGAAGTTTGTCTTCTTCATTATTCACTCTTAGAATGAGCAAAAGATCACAACCACATCCACCGTCTCTGCGACTGACCTCTCCACACAGCAAAAGCAAGTAGATAAGGTCGTGGAAGAATACTTAGATATATTCTCCTCACTTATCGGGGTACCTTTGCACTACCAGGTCAAGCACCCCATCGATCTGAACCCCAACACATTGTTGCCCAATGGGCCAGTCTATCGTCGCTCTCTGTTAGAGAATGAGGAGATCAAGCGACATATCCAAGAACTTCTCCATAAGGGGCACATCCATCCCATCTCATCACCTTGAAGGATCCCAATCATGTTGGTACAGAAGAAAGATGGAACCTGGTGAATCTCCATTGATTACCGAGCTCTAAATAAAATCACAGTCAGAAACTGGTACCCGATTCCTCGAATCGACGACCTCCTTGATCAACTCATGGGGGCCAAATACTTTAGTAATATTGATCTGAATTCTGGCTACCACCAGGTCCCAATAGAACAGACAAATGTATGTGTTATAACCCTATAATTTATAGGATCATCTGGTGATTGTGATTTTGTTCCTTTAGTGTTTTTGGCTAGCAGATATTGTTGTATTCCAAAATAAAAGAAAAGGAAATAGAAAATAAAAAAGAAGAAAAGGAAAAGAAAGAAAATGATAAAAATAAAAGAGCACATAAAAGAAAATGGATAAAGCCCCATGAAATGCCAATGACTTGATCCATACTGTTTAAACATGTCCAAGTCTTTTAAATTTAAGTATCTAGGATTAGTGAATAAGCTTGGCTAAACTGTCTAACCTTATCCAAGTAATCAGGTTAGTTAGTGAATAAATTTGACCAAACAGTCTAATCTTGGTCAAATAGGCCCTAGGTAGAGTATTTTCTTAGTCCAACAGTCTCAGCTGGGCTAAAGGTGCAAATGAGTAGGTTAGGACATAGGTTAGTTAGCTTCCTTTCAATAAAATATGTAAGATGATCGATGAAAAATGCATGATTTTTTTATGATGAAATGTTTTTCTCACCCCATGGTGATAAAAAGCAAGAGGAGAAACACGCAAAACCCATACAAAATCATTAAGCTTAAGTTCTGCATCATATATTGAATTGCGACATGGAGAATAAAGATCGAGCCTAGATCTATGACTGAGTTGTTGGCACTCAAATATACGGCTCAGAAAATATTCCGGACCCCCCCAGATCGTTCGACCTTTAACAATGGGGGGGGGTCCGAAAAGGTAATTAAAAGGTGTGCTCAGATCTACGGTTTCCCTGCCAGTGCACAAATCAACGGTCCACAAGAGATTCTGGACCCCCCCGACCATTCTACTTTTAACAGTGAGGGGGGGGGGGTCCGACATGATGGTTAAGGAGCACGCTCGAATCAATGAATGATCTAGCTTTGTTCAGATCAATGGTCAGCCATTGATCTCGGACCCCCCAAACGTTTCTACTTTTAAAGGCAGGGGGGGTCCGGAATGAAGCTGTGTCTAGGTGGGCCCCATCCCTACGTGGCATTATCTCGTTACATCTTACCTCGCCACTCTAAAATATTCACCACCTATCATTATTCCAACTCACCACTGTCATTCATAATTGTCACACCCCGAAACATCCATTTCAAATCCCATTTCATCACCCCGTCAACATGTCCCCTCCATCTAACCATTATGGGTCATATCCATTTTGTTCATCTCCCAATCACCTTTCTACATGTCAATCATTTTCACACGTCATATGTCCTTCACCTTACCCTCTCATGCTCTAAACGATCCGTTGGCCATTTATGAATGGCCACATACCTGTTGTTCATCTGACCTGTCCTTTTTCTCCCAACGGATACTCATTCACTAAACTTCAACCCCGTTTCAGTCATTCCCATTCCATTCACACTCCCTGTGTATCAGAGACTCATTTTCCTTCGCCTCTGCAACACCTCATACAACCAGAGTTTTTTCCTACTAACGTGTCTTCAGTGTGCAGGTATCAGTGGAAATCAATGGAACCCAAAAGAAAAAAGTCAAATGCAGAGGAAAATCATTTTCTCCCACCTTCGGTCGATCTCGACTGGATCCCGTTAGCAGATAAATACTACTTGATCTTAGAAACCAGGTACGATTTTGATTTTTCCAAGCTACAGTCATGGTTTAAAGACACCTTCATCGATCAGAGCGATGAAATTGGGCTCTGGCAGTCGAATTTCCCCCTGTATCTTTTTCCCCAGATCTATCATTTCCCCGAATTCACTCTCAAATGCCAAGCACACTACCTCCCTGATCAGAGAGCCATAGTGTCTTCGACTGGAGAAACCTTTTTCCTAATTACACCCGAGGCCATCGATCAAATTATGTAGGTACCCAGAGCCAAACCCCGTTCTCCCCTTACACTTGAAATTCTGACAAAAATGTATCAGAACTTATCATTTCCCCAAAGAGCACAAATCTTTGAGCTTTTCCTCCCTCAAGACGCCCAATTCTCTAAAACGAATCCTCCCTGCCATTCTTCCATATTTTCCGAAAAGGGAAACTAGATTATCTCAACACTGTATTGCTTGCTCGGTTATTTCTCATATGAATGGGTGGATGAACCTATCTTAGGTTTCTTGTCCATTTTCTCTGTTGAAGAGAAATTTTCCACCCATTTCGATTACAACATTTTCTTGGCCGAGAACCTGCATGACCAGCTGGAAAATTTTCCTACAGAAGGCATGTTCTGGTATTCTTCAATACTGGCCTACATGTTCATGTTCTATCAAGCAGACACATTTTCCTTTCACATGCAGAAGATGGACAAGTAAGGAAAACCTCAAGCAATCACTTTATGGATGTCACTGCTCAGGAGAAACTCCATTGAGTTCACTTTTAAATAATTCATTGAGTTGTTTTATCACCCAGTTGTAGGCATTCTTAGTGGAAGACCTGAGCCGAGGATAAACGAGGAGATCCAAAGAGTTCTGCACCTTTCAGATCTTGCAAAGACTGGGGACTGGTTTTTATACCAGAATCACACAGAAATCAGAGTGTATGGGTGTGAACTAACTCCATACAAGTTTCCCAAGTATGTGCCTGTTCGAATATTCACACTGGATTATATTAATCAGATGATAAACTCAGATGACATCCATTTTGTGTCTCTCAATAAAAAACAACAGATGAGGATCAAAGGGAAAATATGACCGTTTATTTGCAACAATCGAGCTGTTGGGAAAGAGGCAGATAAACTATTGAAGGAAATGAAATTCAACACTAGTTTCATTTGGAGATATGACCCCAATGGGATCATTACAGAGATGAGATCCAAGAACAAAAGTTCACCTTATGCTCACACCCTCAAACCAGAAATTGAAAAGTGTGTGAACTAGACAGAGTGGGATGCAAACACTCTAGTAGACTCTAGTAGATACAGAGCCACATGAATCTCCCTCTGTCTCTTTTTCACTACTACCACTCCACAGGTACCCAAGGAAAAAAGGACAAGAAAGGATGCTTCACCTTCAATCACTGAGGTATCAGCATAAGATTTTCAAGTATACTGCAAGAAACCCAAAACCACTCATGCTACTCACATGTCTGGTGAGGAAGATCCCTACTCCGCCAAAGTGATTGAAAGAAGACAACAGGTGGTGTCAACTTCTTCTTCAAAGAAGAAGACAGAGATAATTGTGACCATCCAAACTCCACAAGGATCTATACCTATGAGCATTTTTAAAAAATATGACATGATTAAAAAGAAGAACTAGATGCTGACCAACAACACCTACTCTTAGTTTTAGAAGAAAACTTCCACAACACAACATGGATTGTTGTCATCCTTTGACACAGAGAAAGGAATAATGCATTTGGCATTTCTGCAAGCACAGGTGTCTCAACCCAAAGAGATCACTAATTACAAGAGGTCAACTATCGTTTTTGACACCAAACAAGTCCATCCAGCTGACCAGATGGACTTGCATAGACAGACTAGAGAAATG
Source organism: Picea mariana (assembly GCA_032191745.1). NCBI lineage: Eukaryota > Viridiplantae > Streptophyta > Pinopsida > Pinales > Pinaceae > Picea > Picea mariana. The sequence continues at coordinate 7,781 of JASDQU011377848.1, read as the reverse complement.
GTTTTCTCCACATTGGCTCATGCTTCCTCTATAATAGTAAAGTTACAGGTGTCTTTAAGAAATGTTCAAACCCAATTTAAGTTGGAAAAGATATCCTCTTTTGCAAAGGATAACATAATAAAATCCTTAGAGGAGTTGGTGCTCAAGATTGGGTATGATCCCTCGAATGTAAAAGCAATAGAGGAAATGTTGAAGAAAAAGAATGTTGATATTTCATCTTTGAGAAAACAACTGAAATTTCCACCAACAGAGGATTCACAAGCTAAATAAATTGCTAAGGCAGAAAATGAGAAAGAGGAATTGTTGAAACTTATCATGCAGTGGAACGCAAATCTCAGGGAAATGGAGGCAGAGTTGGAAAATTTATTGAAAGAGAAGGAACAATCGACCTCAATGGAATTCATTCCATTGAGTGTAGTTCCCATCGTGGAATTCAGTACAATAGTTGTGCCAACAACCACTACAGCATAAATGCCATCAACAACTCCATTGACAGCACTGGAAAAAACTGTGGAGCTTGCAAAGTCCATGGAGGAGATGACTCTGTAGGGAACATAGATCAATAGGATGAAAATGGAGATTGAAAGTCTATAGGAACTCAAGTCTTCTTTCCAAACAAGATACAATATTGAGAGACAAGTATCAGAGAAGCTCAAGCAGGAAATACAACAGCTTCAGAAATAAACAATGGTAGGTAAGACATTAGCAGAGGGTAAGGAAAATATATGGATAGATATCTCGAAATACATAAATGAAATTTGGCCCATGGTGAAAATCATGTTCAAGCAACATGATCTGGTGTTAAAGAGTAGGCAGGCCATTGATAGGATAAGAACAAAGCTGGTTGAGATGCCCTCAGCAGCCAACGAGATCATCAAGTTTTTGAATTCAAAAACCAAGGAAGATCTTGAAGACCTAAAAGTTGAAGACATGACATAAACTATCCTTGAAGTCAAAAGAGTGTTGACCAAGAGAGGATTAATGCTGCAGTTGGAGGAGAAATATCAGAACATGGACATTGGGGTTCAGATGTTTTTTAGCAAGATTGAGGCCTTACAGAAAAAGGGCCTTCCTAGTTTACTTGTCCTAAATGATAAATTGATGACATTGTCAGATTATAAGCAAAACATTGCCACCATGGCCAAAGACAGTTCCAAGTTTTCATGGATACAGGGAAACATCACAGGCAAAGCATTCTTGGAGAATTTGCAACATGACCTCAGCATACAACACGAACTCAAGTACATTTTCCTCACCAAGCCGACTTTTACTAAGTATACCGAGATGGATGAAATCTACCGCTGGATATTGAAAGTTACCATCCCCGGTACACAGAGATGGAATGAGCTGTGCGAATTGATCGAATAAAGATAAATATTTTGTCCAAGTCAACATCCAGTGTAGTCAAAGTGATATGAATGAATCACCTATGGTCTTCCCCAAAATTAGCATGAGATATTCGACACATCATCATCAGTTCCCATATTTGTTCATCTTGTTATCTAGATAGTTAAAAATAACATCTGCCACATCCTGATCATTGATGATAGGATCGTTTGTAATCTTTATTATAAATACTTCAAACTTTGAAGTTCCTAGGGTTGATTTTTACACTCGAGAAAGTTGTAATTTGTATTCTTTTCAAAGAGATCATTCCAGTAATACAAGGAGACGTTTCACAGGATTCTTGCGTGTTAATTGTTGGTGAAGTTTTATCTGTCTTTGTAAATTTTTTCTTTCTCAGTTATCATGTTGTTTTCTAATCTAATCTCTAAAAGAAGTTAAAGTTGCAGAATTTTCCATTGCGTACTCTGTTCTTAATATTTTATAGATTTATATGTTTTCTTTCTGATGTTATAACAAAGAAATTCTTAATTGCTTCTTTGTTTTAACTGATATCTCACATTTTCTTCAAATCCATCATTTTATTTCTAAAAGGATCCAACAATTGCATTTCCTTGCCCTGTAAAACAAATCTTTTAAAAGTTGTCCTTTGATCTCCTTTTTATGAGACAAGCCCCATAGCCCAATGGAAGCATAAATGACATTCATCCATTCTATTTAAAAAACACAAACAACTCGGTATTATTCTTTATAACTAGCCTAAAACTTGAAAAATTCAAACAAATCTAAATCTTACAGAGAGATCCCTCTCTGAAACTGGCAGGGTTAGATCCCAGTTTTGAAGTGGTTGGTTAAGGTTACCTCTGGTAAATTCTTTCTTCCCTTTATACAACCTCTGGGAATTTACAGAGTGATAACAATATTTAAGATCACCTTCAAGTCAAAGGAAGTCCTTTTTGAATGGTTGTTCATGCCCTTTGGTTTGACAAATTCTCCAGCCACTTTCATGAGGATGATGGTCGATATCCCGTGACCACTCACCAATAATTTTGTAGTGGTGTATCTAGATGACATTCTCATTTATAGCAAGACTTGGGCTGAACACTTGCAACATATTCAGCAGGTTCTGCACACCCTGCGGCAGCACAAGCTATACGCCAACTTGGAAAAATGATCCTTCAGCATGGACAGGGTCCATTACCTGGGCTACATCATTGATCAACATGGTGTACATGTGGATCCAGCCAAGATCCAAGTCATTCATGACTGTCTAGCCCCAACCACACTCACTGAGCTTTAGAGCTTCTTGGGCCTTTCCAATTTCTACCGTAGGATCATGTTGGGATTCTCCCATATTGCATGGGCCCTCAACCAAATAACCATGGGTGGTGGTAAGACAAAATTTGAGTGGGGCCGGTCCCAACAACAAGCGTTTAATGATTTGAAGCAGCACTTGTGCTCAGCCCCAGTAATTTCACTACCAGACCTGCAACAACCCTTTGAGATCAAGACATATGCTTCAGACTATGTTGTGGGTGTCGTTCTCACTCAACACGACCACCTCGTGGCCTATCATAGTGAGACACTATCAGATGTTGTTTGTAAGTACATTACTGATGACAAATAAATGTACTCCATTGTGTAATCCTGTCGCCAGTGGAGACATTACATTCTTGGGAAGGAGACAGTCATCCACACTGATCATAAGCCACTACAGTTCATGAAGACACAAGGAAGATTGCAGAATGAACATCATCAAAAGTGGTCCACATAATTGCAAAAATTCCACCTCAACATCAAATATAAAACATGAAGCACCAACAGTGTCAATGATTTCCTCAGCAGACCGCCAGTCGTGGTACTCACCACGGTGCTAGAATCTTGTGGCCATGAGACCTTTGGATGGCCCCAACTCTATGAGACAGAACCAGACTTCGCCACCACCTACCAAATGTTGGGTGCAAACACAGTTGTCTATAATTTCCATCTTCAAGATGGGTTTTTGTGTCATCTAGGCCATATCTGTGTTCCATCAAGAGAGTGAGTGAAGATGATCTGGGAAGCCCACTACAGTCAGGTGGTAGGACACTTCGGCATCGAAAAGATAGTGGAGATGCTACATAGACATTTCTATTGGTTGAAACTTTGACAGGAGGTCAACAAGTATATCAGGCCCTGCACTGCCTACGTTATTACCAAACTGACCACTAAGAAATAGGGCCTATACACCCCTCTTCCTACTCCTAACAGGCCATGGGAATCCATCTCAATGGACTACATGTTGGGCCTCCCATCCACAAAGTGGGGAAATGACTGTGTTTTTGTGGTTGTTGATCACTTTTCTAAGATGGTGATTCTGGTTGTCTGCAAGAATATCATCACAACAGAGGCCACTGCCAAGCTCTTCTTTGAATGAGTCTGGGTACATTTTGGAATCTTACAAACCATTGTCTCAGATCAGGACAGTCGATTTCTCAGCACATTCTAGTCGATCCTCTGGTCACTGCTAGACACCAAGCTCACCAAATCCATGTCCTTCCACCCAAAGACAGATGGCCAAACTGAGGTCATAAATAGAATGATTGTGCATATCCTTCATATTTATAATTCCAATCACCCTCACACATTGGATGAGAGCCTTCCCTATGTCCAACCTAGCTACAATCAAGCCCTGCATAGCTCAACTGCCCACAACCCCTTTTAGGTGGGGCTGGGATTCCAACCATTGGGTCCTATAGATGTTGCACTTCCCCTTGCGGTCACCTTGACCGAATCATCTCCTCCTCCAAATGAAGCTGACAAAGCCACCCATTTCATTGAGTGGATCCAACACATCTACCAACAGGTTCAGAATATCCTACAAAATTCCAATGAAAAGTACCAGCAACGCCATGATCAACATTGGGTACCACATAAGTTTCTAGTGGGTGACAAATTTTGGTTGCACTTGCAGAAAGTACGCCTTACAAGACCCCATTGGAGGCTTCGCCCACTTTGTTATGGGACCTACACTATCATGAAGGTTGTGGGGGATAATTCTTTTGAGCTCAACATTCCTCATTTACTTAGTATGCACCTAGTGTTCAACGTGGATCTCCTTCGCCATTATTTCCCACCATTATTGGACACCTCGGAAGTAGCAGAACAACTGAAAACAACAGATCTCAACCCCGACTACATACAACAGGCATCCAATGATCAGATTGTGGACACATATATCAAGGGCACTCAACATCAAAGGATCCATCTTCATCGAGTCGTCAAAGTAGGGCAACTTCTGCACCAAGGCAAGTGGCTCACCCGAGGCCAAATTTAGCAGAAATTTCCCCATCTGATGGGAGAAATCAATGCAATGGAGACCATTTCTTCCCAAGGAGGGAGGATTGATCTAGGTGGATATTGGTGGCCACCCACCTTTTTCATCTGGCTCAAAAAAATTTTCCGGCAATTTTGGCAAGTTACTATTTTGAGTAGTTTTTCGGGTCCTGAAACTTTCGAAGCTGTTTTGAGGCCCTAAACGACGTTTTTTTGGAAAACGAGGAGCAACATGACTGTGCCTTTGATGTTTCTCACACAAAAGTTTTATTCCTTGAATAGATCTTTCTAACGAGGTATTGAGCGCATCAAACTGAGATTGTATGCAAAAGTTACAACCCTGGGAAGTTGATGTACTGACTTACCCAAACGGGGCCCACATGACTTTTGGCGCTTCATCTCCTAGGGTTAGGTTTTTGGATGTCTAGGGTTTTTTACATTCCTGTTTATTGTAAAAATGCCTTCAGAGCCTCATTGTAACCATCTTCTTGTGAATGAGTGCAGTCATCACATGTCTTGTCAGAGATAAGCTGCCACCATTCCAGCAAGCTTGTTTTCCACTGGATTTTATAGTTTCAACTTATTTCCTTATTGAATAGAAAACCGGTTTTACTGTATCTCTTTTATTTTTTGTTAAGCACCTATTAATAATCTATAGTTATTTCATTCTTCTCATAAAATCTGGATCATTTCCCTTTCCTCACTGTAGGTTGAACAGGCTCATCGAGCTCCCAGGATTTGAAGAAACCCTGAACTCCTCACTTGCATCACATTCGTTTTGTGAATTGGGGACCTGCTCCTGTTCTTTCAATACCACTGACTTCAAGAAATATTCCCATGGAATTTCAAGTTCCTCCAGAGAAAAAGTTACCAATAATTTAATCAATCCTTGATGGTACAGGATCATGTGGGAAGATTCAGGGTGACCTTGAACCCTCTTGGCCATTTTTATTAGACTCTTAAGTAGGTAGTATGGTAAATTAAGCTTTTTGTCTCAACTTAGATGCATAAGGAAACAAAGGTGATAACAATGAACAATGTTGAATCGACCTTCACCTGTGATATATCTTTGTATTGTCATTAGGGATCCTTTCCAGTCGTCCTTTATCCACACCATAGGGATTCCTTGGCTCCAGTCGGGGTCTTGGTGCTCGGGAACTAGGAACTTGTTGCATAGATCGGGAGGTAACTTTCCTTTCTTGAACCATCCTTTCCCACAAATAGGGAGAGTGCAAGATTCTCCAATGAAATGTTCTGTGACATGAATCCAGGTATCCCCAAGCATGGTCTGGAAGCCATCAAATTTATGCGCAAATAGAATATCCAAGCCTATGTGGTGTCCTTGAAATGTGCAAAGGAAATCACACCACTCATCCTTTATGAAAATGTCTTTAATTTTGGGTATGGCTTCGAACAATTTCAAGCCTTGTGTCTTGGTTCTATTCAATTTCCATCATTCTCAAGGAGGAACCATGATGGGTAGAGTATCTCTAATGGTGATATTACAATGAAAATGGATTCCTTCATATCGAACTAGATTCTCATGTGTTGTTAACCCTCCATTCGAGTTGTAATGGGCATGATGAACTGGTACAACTCTCACACTCATAACTGATACTGTGTAATGATGGAACTGAGTGTAATATGGTGTGGAGGCATTGGTCTATGATTTCTCACGTATGCAGGTGACATTCAAATTGTTGAAATATTTAAAATAACACATTAAATAATAAACCGATTTCAAAAATTAATGTGCCAATCCCCGTTTGCAAGAATAGTCTAATTCTTCCAATCAACTTTGTTCTGCATATGAAATTATGTTATACCTTCCATGAGCTCAACCTATGACAACTTTGATGACAATTATTTCAAACCAAATCAATGACATGCAAAAATTCCCTCAAGGAAGTGAACAAATCGTGCAAAAACATATCAATTAAGAGAGGCAATGATAAAAATGAATTATTTAGTAATGAGGGACCAACATTAACCAACAAAAAATGAATTATTTTTAATGAAGGCATAGGGAAATGCGAGAGGAGGGGAAGGGTGCATACTTAGGTCTCAACATTGGCTCCAACTAGGGACAACACCCCTGTGTGGGGTGCTGAGAATAGTAGATCAGTTCCTTTGAAGTAAATAACTTTCTCCCACCTTCCTTTTCTTACCTTTGTTTCTATCTGCCATCCATGTATCTATTCCACTATCTCTCAGCCATGCATCTCTGAAATTCAAAACTAAAACTACACCCCAATGCCTTTGTTGGGTTATGGAGTCTTTATTCACACATAACTAACTAATCAAATGCAACTGAAAAAAAGGAAATCAACTATGGTACAAGAGATACCCTCCCTTAGTATTTCAAGCAAAATAGTGTTTCAAGAAGCACCCATTTACTGGGCCTCCAAAAATCTCAGTATCATCTAGATTGTGCAAAACAAATGTATTATTTTCCAAAACCTCAACCACCTTAAAAGGACCAAACCAAAGGTTATTGAACTTACCATGCTTAGACTTCTCATCCCTTCTGGAATCCCACCTCAAGATCAGGTCTCCTTCATGAAAGATCTCCTTCTTGTTTTTCTTGTCAAAATATGATTTGATCTTGCTTTGGTGTGCCTCAGTTATATGATTCAATGCTTCTCTCTTTTGTTGAACCTCTATAATCCAAAACATTCTCCTCTGGATTTCATTTGGTTCCTCAATTTCCTCTTGTAACAAATTTAGAACTGGTAGACCTAGTTGAGTAGGGAAGACATCATCTATCCCATAGACTAGCTGAAATGGTGAGGTTCCCAAATATATCTTGGTGTTGATCCTATCATCCCACAATAAATACTTAAGTTTAGAGTCTGATGAGGTTAGTAGGGTGTGGAATGTGTTAAGGAAATTTTATGGCTACCACAAAATTCAATCGTGGATTTGGAATTGAATGCATGGGCATTGTCTGTTATAATATTTCTAGGGTAGCTAAACCTAACAAATATATTGGTTTCCAAAAAATTCGCGATCACCTTGTCAGTAGCATTCTATGTGGGCACAATATCGATCCATTTGGTAAAGTAGTCAGTGGCAGTTGTTATCACTGAAATTTCGTCCGCACAGGGCGACAAGAACTCAAC
>JASDQU011377847.1:34162-44296 GCA_032191745.1 Picea mariana | reverse complement strand
GTCGATGCACCGCCAGTCGGAATCCGTTGAAGAATCTGGGCAAAGTTGTCCATCATCACGTTCCTTTGTTTCTCGAGGGCCTCCTTGAGCAACATTTTGATAGGATCTCCTACTCCCTCATATTTATTTTCTTCCCCCATGGGCGGTCGTTGGGGTTTGCGAGGCTGATCTTGCAAAGGTTCAACCAGATCGAGCCCCAACTCCTTATACCCCGATCTCGTTGGGGACATGTAAAGAAGGATCAAGAATGAGCAAACTGCTCTAATACCACTAATCTAGATTTATGTAGGAACACAATGAAATATAGAAATACACATAAACGTAGAGATGCAGTGGAAATAAGACTTCATTTCATTAATAACAAATGACTGAAATATGCTTACAGACATAATGGAAATAAACTAGTTAGGGCGCTGGTAGCTTATCTCTTAGAAGAGATGTGGCTGCTACTCGCATCCGTGAGAAGATGATTACAATGAGGCTCTAGAGGCCTTTTTACAATAGAAAACAATGAAAAAATTCATAGACATCCAAAAACCTAACCCTAGGAGATGAAGCGCCAAAATTCATGTGGGCCCCGTTTGGGTAAGTTAGTACATCAACTTCCCGGGGTCGTAACTTTTGCATACGATCTCCGTTTTAGGCGTGTGATAGCTCGTTGGAAAGGTATTTTCGAGGAGATTCATTTTATGGGATCAATCATGCCTTTGTCTATAATTGAGAACGTCTATCTAAAAAAACCTTCATTTAGGCCCTCAAAATGGCCCCAAAAGTTAAAACCTGCTAAAAATAGTAAATTGCCAAAATTGCCAGAAAATTGTTTTGAGCCAGTCGGAAAAGGTGGGTGGCCACCCATATCCACCTGGATCATTGTTACTATAGAATCTGGTTAAACCCTCACAAATGCATCTTTTGCGTTAGGTTCGGAGGTCTCTTAGGATTTTTAGTTTTTGAGACTGGAATCATGGTCGATCCTCTTAAGGTTGAGGCAATACTTTAATTGCCTCCCCGGTGCACGATTCGACAACTTCAGGGTTTACTGGGGAAAGCTAACTTTCTGCATCGTTTTATAGTGAATTATGCCAATATCACTAAGGGTTTCATGTGCCTATTGAAGAAAGACACCCCTTTTATTTGGGATGAGCAAGCCCAGGAGTCTTTTGACGCCTTGAAGAAAGCCTTGGTATTGGCTCCTCTGCTGAAATATCCTGATTACAGTAGAGATTATTTGTTATATATTTTCGCGTCCCAAGAGACGATTGGTATGGTTCTAGTTCAGGAGGATGACGAGCTCCATGAGCATGTCATCTACTATCTCAGTTGAAATTTAGTCGGTCCTAAACTTAATTACTCTCATGTCGAAAAGCTATCTTTGGCTTTTGTTCACGCAGTCCAACGTTTACGACACTATATATTGCTTTGCAAAACTACTGTACTCACTAATGTTAATCCATTTCAATACGTCCTCACTAGGTGTATCATAGGTTGGAAATATAATAAATGGATTTTCATATTGCAAGAATTTGATCTCAACTTTGCTTCAGCCAAGTCCAAGAAGTCACTAGTTTTTGCAGAGTTAATATCTGATTTCCCACGATTAGACAAGGACATTATCCATGTCGATTTGTTTGCAGACGAACACATTTTCCTTGTCTCATCATCTAACACCTAGTGCACCTAGAGAGTCTTGATGAGCAGTGTCGAGACACCTTTATGACTATCAAGGAAAACAAAAAATGTGTCAAGGTTCAGTACAACAAGTCTGTCTGTCCCCAGTTGTATATTGAGGGTGACTTGGTCCTTTTGTATGACCAAGCCAAAGAACCGCTAGGGGAAGGCAAGTTTAAACCCATGTGTCATGGTCCTTATATCTTGTGATGTGTTCTAAAAAAAGGAGATTATGAATTGGAAGATTACAAAGGGAAGAAATTGGCCGAGCCTAGAAATGGGCTCTACTTGAAAAAGTATTACGCTTGAGCCCTCGGCTTGAGCAAAATCCTTTGTATACTAATGTAAATTTAGTGTATATACATCTTTTTTCTTTTTTTCTTTGGCTTGCTTATCTAGTTTTCCCTTTTTATTGTCATATGTCAACAGAGTCTTTGGTCTACCTAGGATTCACAGACAGAGCTAGTCATCATACATGGAACTTGGCTTCCTCTACTTTGGTGATTTACTCACCCAAGGATCTACTGGTGTCTTTAGGTGGCATATGCCTAGGACCATCCACGAACAATGTGGCCAAATATAGCTTCGTCATATAACTTTTGTGTGATGCTATCTCACATGGTATTCTCTCTCTAGAGGTTCGCCTGGACTCTCAGTTGAACAACAGTTACTGTGTGTGTGATCCAACGTTACTCCGTCGATTCCTACGGGTACGTCTTTTAGACTGACAATTTGATTTTATTACATACTTCCACATCCCTATAATTTATAATCAAGTATCTGATGTCTGCGCTAATTATGTTTTAGATTGGCATTTGTCAAATTAATAAAGCAAAGAAGACCATTAAATAAATGCACACAATGTAAGATATGAGTAAAGTCGAAGATCCCTATTTATATATTTCCAAAAAAAATATGGTGTTTATATTACAAAATTGGGGCTAAAACCCTCAAAATACATATACAGTTGATATACATGTCCTATGACATCTATGCCTATGGCGTCGGATGTGTATCATGATAGAAAACCACGGAGTTTGTGAGATGCCAGAAGATTCATACCCATGCTCTAGGTACACTAACAACCTGTCATTACATGGCTTCAGGTAGATCCTCCACCTAAACCATAGGAATCCTCTATGTCAGACGAGACAGGTTACCCTGCACGTTATGTAGGAATCTCTCCACTTCTCCTCCCACTACCTCATCTCTCTGGTGCCTCCACCTATGTCATAGGAATCCTTCTAGCCATTGCAGAACCACATCTGCAATCACACATGTATCGAATTAATAACACCATTCAAAAATATTTTTGTCCTCTTTAATACAAAAATACAAAAAAAATGAAATATATAAAAACTTTTACCTATGGCACCGTAGGCAGCTCCTGGTGGAAGCGGCATATCAGGATCCCCTCTTAAATCAATTCTCATGTAGGGATAGTCATCTAGAGCTATGATTTGTCCCTACCACCAAAATAAAAAATCATCATTGTAGGGTGTCACCACCCTACCTCCCCCCTGTCGTTTCATGACCTCGATCCATCGCGCCATATTCGGATCATGTGGTCCTCTAGGAATGATCTCCACTCTAGGTCTTGGACCTGGGACTTGATCGAAAAATAAGCTGCAAAGGACAGAGGCAAACTCAAAGTTCCATTTCCCCCCCTTCTTGCACTTTGTCAACTAACCTTTCATATTGTTCAGCAATGAGGTACACTAGTCATAGATGGTGGGTCTAGCACACTCCAGTGCATAAAACATAAGTGGTCTTGATGCTTGATGCAATGAGGCTAATCCTATGATCCTGGTAAGCATGAGCACAATAATATTCAGGGTGAGGTTACCTATATCCTGGATAGGGATTTGACTTCCCACCATGGGAGTCCCTACAACACAGTGGCCCTCGATGTATTCTTCGACCTTCATCCCACTCCCTGCCGCGCAAGACTTGAGGTCCACAATCTCCCCTCGGCATGAAATTCCAATCAAGAAGTAGATTTCCTCTACTTCGATCCTTAATGGTTTTCCATCAAGAATAAATCTCTCGCTATCAAGATCCCAATATCCCACCAGCATTTCCAACAACCTCACTTGGGCCCTCATTCCTTTGAGAGCCCAAAACTTGTATAAACCACATCTTTTTAAAGCAGCTTGAGCCACTAGATCTTGATCCACTGTTGCATCTACCTCCTCATGCTCTCACTCTCTCCATTCCAACACCATCCTGCAAAAAAACAAATCATTTTTGAGTTAGAAACATCTTTTTTTGCCATTTGCGCATGTATACATGGTTTATTTACAAACAGTCACGGGTAAGGCCTGCTATACACCCCCTGTAGTTCACACAAGGGCATATAACTAGTCGTATATGTGACCTACGCAGGGAAACCTGCGTATACCGAAAAAACCCAATTTGTGCCCTTAAAAACTAATAAAATAGAACCTAACTCAAAATTTTAAACCACTAATATTAAAGAGGAAGGGATGAAGAGTTACCTGGTCGAGAAGGTGCGTGATTCCATTGCCTATTTCTCCCACGATTGTCGTTTGAATTCTGGAGGTGTTTTAGTCCAAATTGCACTATTTGGGTAAAAATGAAAATTATACAATAAATTTGGATTTTATTACTATTTATAAGCTATTTTTTACCCACTTGATATAGTTTTATGCTAATGTTTTTCCTAATGGACTAATTCAAAAATGGTTTTAAGCTGGTATTTGTAGTTTCGACTCAATTTTCTTGTGGATTTCAATGTCATGGTTGGTCGTTTGTCTCCTCAAGAAGGTACATTCATAACCTAGCATATAAGATAGGCACCTACTCTATCATGCATTCTTTGCAGTATCCTTCGTCTACCATTTTTTACGCCTTAGGTACCAACCCATTTGTTATGACGCATAAACCTGCATCTGTTATTAATAGTGTCATTAATAAATGGTAGAGACTTTCCAAACATGGGTACCCTAGTTAGAACCTCTTTGTCATTTGGTGCCCATGCTGATTTTTTCCTTAGGACAGGGAGTCCATTATAATTCGATACATGACTTTACAATGAGCCTCATTTCTCATTCATGCACATGCAGCCTTATTACCTGTAAACTCCCAATAACGAGTCTCAATTAAGCTCTTTTCCGACTCGTCCAAAAACTGAAAAGATCGTCGAGTGAGTTGTTCCTTTCACACTCGTTAAAATTAGATTTGAAATATCATGAGTCCTAGTTAAGCTCTTTTCTGACTCGCTATCAAAAATAGAAAAGATTGTCGAGTGAACTTGTCTTTTTCACACTCATAAATTGGATTTGAAAAGACGTCTATTTGGCACAAGTTTACCCCTTTTTCACACCAAGTAATGGCGCGACGCTCCTACATACCCCGCAGGGTCTCTACGCCTGACCTCCCAGTCTTTAAGGATCGTTCAAAGTTCACCTTTTGAGCTGGAGTGTCTCTTTGGATTCCTCCGTGGAATCTCTCTTCAAAAACTTGATCCACAGGTCTTCGCTTTCCCTGTCTCGACCTCTGCACCGGACCGTGAACAAATTCCCCATAGGAAATGTAATATTGGGCTTCAGGGTTTCGTGTTCCCTGTCATCAAGAGTTCTTGCACTCTCGATTCCCCAATCACCGATGAGCCAATTCACCGATGCACGCCCATTACACATTTTGGCCCCTTCTGGCTATGCCCTCTGGTCCATATGATCACTTTCCATAAGACCGCAGCCTTATCTTCCTTCTATCGGGGTTTTGGATTTCAATTTCCCAATGAGCTCTTTTTCCCGTTAGCCCTCCAGGCTAAGCTCCTGGTCCACATGACCTCCCCTTATATGACCGCAGTCATAATCCTCATCGGGGTTCAGGGTTTTCAATGTCAAGTTGCAATCGTCCTTAGGACTTGCGATTCCTCGAATCCCGATGCACCCTTTGCACGTTAGCTCTCCTAGCTAGATCCTGGCCAATATGACTGTTGTCCCCGTGACCATAGTCCTGTCTCCCATCGTGGCTACGGGGTTTCAGATGTCAAAAAATATTTGTTCACGGGATTCCCAATTCTCCACTTCACTGACAGCTGGCCCCTCGAAGGCTCCTTCCTCCTTGTCGGGGTTTTGGGGTTCACGATTCTGAAATGCATAAGCACCGTGTGCACAGGATCTCCGATATCCCGATCCCCGATATGTTGATCCTTCGATCACACTCACGGCCTTTGACCTGCCAATGGCCCTTTACCCCATCGAGGTTTCAGACTTCATGAAACCAAAGTGCACGAACATTTCATTCATGAGATCCGTGAAATCCTGATACCCAATGTGGGATCCCAACTATCCTCCTCGCTGACTCCTCTGTGGCCCCACACTGGTCTCTGCCTATCGGAGTATCACGTTTCGCGATATCGTGACTCCAGTTGAAAATATTCACGGGACTCATGAATCTCCAAATCCTGATTCTCCGATGAAGCCTTCTGTCGAGCTTTCCCCGGTGGCACTCGATCGCTGCCACATGTCCTTTTCAAATGGATGGCTCAAATTAACTCTTGTGGTTTCGAGACCTTTGATGTCCCGATTCTTTCGACCTCAGGAACTCCGATTTCCCGATGCCGAATATGCCGATGATTGCTCGATCTCTTCCATGTGTCTCTCTCCAATGGACGGCTCTGATCTCGTTAGGATTTCGAAACTTGTGATGTCTCAGTTCTCACGACCTCAGGAATCTCGATTTCCCAAGTGTTGATATCCCGATGGCTACGCCTCGTGCAACTTTTGTCCGATCCGATGGCTGACGGCGATCCTGAGCTAGATCTAACGGCTCAGATCTGTTCTCTTTCTCTGCGCACTCACTCCAGAGGCTAAACTCTACGTGCCTTTGCCTGATCCAATGGTTGACGGGTATCTATGGGAACATCCAACGGTCCCCAAATATCCTGGGCTTACACCTTGGAAACATAGTCGTAACCTCCTCGCTTCTTGCCAAATCTGACAGCTGACGGGATTTTCCTCCCAGACCTGAAGGTGCAGATTGTTTCTTCCCGTGCGCTTCCTCTGGTGCTCTTTCCTGGACGTGAAAACCAACGGTCTATATCTTTTCTCATGCCGATCTGACGGTTGTTGCTGCTCCTCCTGAGCTTCTACGCGCTTTCTTCCTTCCCTTGGAAGAAATTCCAAAGATTCAAAAGGCCTCGGCCTGTGTCTAATTCCTCCTACGAGCTCTTGACTTCAAGTTCACCTTCGTGTATGGAGACGTTGTTCCTCCTGAGCTTTGGAAACATTGAACTCTCCAAAGAGTTCTTCAGCCTCTGCACTCCTTGCAACCCGACGCTGTGCGTGAAAGCACTCTCCCTCCTGAGCTTCTCAACCACTCAGACCCCTAAGGGATTTTATCTTTCTTCTCCCACAGATGGAGAATATGGATGCCCTCCTAGCAATGTCTATGCTCAAGCAACCTAATTGCTAAATCTTTCAGGGTGTTCAGCAACCCTGAGAAGGTTCCCTCAGTGGACCCTTCCTTCAAAAATATCAAAACTCAAAGGGTTATCTTCTTCTTCTCTGTGCCTGTCCGCACACTTACTCGATGCCCTCCTGGCAGAGTATCCTCCCACAAAACATTCAGCAGTTTTGTCTTCTTTCGTGCACTCCTTGCACTTGCTCGATGCCCTCCTGGCAGAGCTTCACATAATCCTCAATGATTTTGTCTTCTTCTTCCTGAACTCACAGTTGAGTTCCTCTTCTGTGCACTCCTTGCACCTGTGCTCAATGCCCACTTGGTAGAGCTCTATAGATTCCTCAATGATTCTGGTTTCTTCTCCAAACTCTCAGCAGAGTTCTTCCAACTACACCTTGTGCCTATGCTCAATGCCCACTTGGCAGAGCCTTACAGAACTCCTAAGAGATTCTATCTGCAATTGTGTCTTCTCCCACACGGTCTTGCCTCCTGAGGTGTTCAGTAACCTCAAAGGTCTTCCTCCTGAGTTGTTGATTTCAACCCTATGCCACAGCATGTCTCTGTCTGACCCCGCAGAGTTCAGAAGTGCCTCAGTGCACTGGTATTCAGAGTCTGCAGCACCCTGTCACACCCTCCTGGCATGAAACCTCAAAGACCTTCACCTGAAATCACACAAACTCCCTGCAAATGATTAAACATACATACATTCACTTCACATAAAAGAACACACACAGACATCCACATAACACAGAAGATATGCAGGAAAAACTGCTTATGTTTCTATTAAAATGGCAAATGCCTGAAATTACAATGGTGTTCCTGAGCTCTCTCTGGCTCTTCTCTCCTCTGCTATACATGCAGATCCTCACACCCTACCACTATTCCAAAATGAGATATGAAAATCTCTTTTACCTGAGGGAGATCTTAGAGCGCTTCCCTCCAGATTCACCTACCCTATTCAATTACAATGAATGGGTTGTCTAGTCCAGAATCGGATTTAGATCTCAGCCACTACACACATTAATGGCCGATCTACTCTATGCCTGCACAAAGGCATNACATTCATTTCAAATTTAAATGAGGTTGCGCCTCTCTTTTAGTGTGCGATTTGAATTCGCTGGCATGGTTGGCTGGCTGGCTGGCTCACATGGAGAGATGATCTTGCATCACCAATTAGACTAAAAGATATAAAAAAGGACATTTTTTGGCGTTAAGTTGTGATTGAATCTCATGCCCTCACTTGTTGTATTGAGCCTTTAGCCAGTTCTCGCTTTGTGTTATAAACCGTTGCCTAATCAGTTTGCATCCTCAACAAAGCAGAGCCTTGTTTTTATCCTTCACAATTTGACACCCCATACCCTGGAGGGAACATCACCCCGAGTGTCCATCTCTTGCATGCATTTCCTTTCATTGAGCATAGGTACATTCAATTGCTGGAACTAGTTTTTCTTATTTGCGACACTCATTCCCTCCTCTGTATCATAGCATTCATTTGTTATGAAAAAACAAAAAAAGACGGGTGGGAAGGGAATACTATATTGAAATTGGCAACGGTCGTGTCACCTTTGAACAGAGCACAAAGTTATTGAGTCCCTGTTTCATCATAATTTTGGTTTTAGCATGGCCTTAAGAAGCTGATCTCACTATAGAGTTTTCTCTACCGACTGGTTACTCTTCCAGTCCCTATAGAGAATGTTATTAATGCCTCTTGCATCCAATTGTCATGTCATTGAGTCCATGTTGCCGGAGTTCACCATATGTCTCATGCTCTTGTTCAAAGGATGTTTATCAACCTGTGTCGGCCACTCCTCAGAAATCTTGACTTTGCATGTCGGCCATACCCTCAGTTTATCTTAGAATCACATGATACTTTGGTCTTATCATACACCCTGGCCTTACTTTCATCATTGGTAGGTCACCTTGAACACAACAATCAACATTTCATCATTGGTCATTGAATGGATGGTTTCCCTTGTGTTCGACGACAAGACATCTATTCACACTTTTGGATTCATGCAGTGTCTTGGATGCCATTAGCCTTATTAGTGGTTTCCTCGCCTTTGTCAGCATTTTTTCATCATTGGTTGCTATTCAAAGGATCCTTTTCGTGTACCGCTTGCATTTGGCACACACGAAAGACACATAGGGTCATTCGTTCATGAACATGTTCTTCATCCGATATCCGTCAAATCATGAAGCTCCTGCTTTGTTCCTTGTGCTGACTAATGAGAGATGCCTTAATGCTCTCCTTTCAGCAGGTCTCCTTCCATCGACTTCAACTCATTTATTCTAGATATGGGACCTAGAGTTTTATGAGTACCTTGAGGCTTGTAGTCATTAGTGGTAGGCTCTCTCACCATTGACAAATGGGAATACATCAATGTCTCCTAATCAATGGATCTCTCAAGTGTTCGACACCAACTCCTTTATTCACATTTTTAGGGATGTACTCAGTGCCTTGATACCTACTTTCATTATCGGTAGGTTGTCTCACGTTTGTTAATGGTATACTTCAATGACTGGTAATCAAACGATGTCTCATTGTGTTCGACCTCAACTCATTTATTCACATGACGTAGACTTGCACCATTGGTGGATAGTGTAGAAGAC
Organism: Picea mariana; assembly: GCA_032191745.1. NCBI lineage: Eukaryota > Viridiplantae > Streptophyta > Pinopsida > Pinales > Pinaceae > Picea > Picea mariana. Next base: position 34,585 of record JASDQU011377847.1, on the reverse strand, counting down.
TTGAAGACATCACTATGTGGCTGCAGCTTTCCTGAGATGTTGCTTCCATTTCATTGGACCAGTACCTTTTTTACTTCAGTGATCATGGGAGATCGGATTGTACTACATGGTATACAGATATCTTCAGATTGATTTTTGAGATTGGTTTCACTGGGCCTTATTCGTGACTATGACAACTTTTAGCATATAACTGTATTTGTATTTGCCTATTCATGGCCATGAACACTTGTTTGGTATATTTTTCACATGGATCTGCATTGTATTCTTAGCAGCCATGTATGCAAAGTCAATACATAATGTAATGAGCAATTGAGTTCATCCATCTAGTTATCTACCACTCCACTTATGGGTTATTTATAATGTATTTTGGTCATCGTAGATACTCCTCTGATCTCACACATTAGGGGGCATATGTTATATCAA